>JBBPBP010009780.1:29112975-29124348 GCA_037974735.1 Cicer chorassanicum
ATATATAGGTAGGTGTTTGATACTAGTACCGGGTACAAATACAGATATGAGTTACGTTATTTTAAGAAAAATTAAGTATGAATACTTTAATGAAAAACATTAATTTTTTTATAGTTTAATTAAAAGAATTAAATTATTTAATTTATAATGCAAAATCACAATAAAAATTTATAAAATAAAAAATCTTGTTTGAATAAAACAATAATAAATAAACTCAAACAGACAAATAATATTATATTAATATATAAGAGAATTGAAAGAAAAGAAAATACCACCAAATATCTTATAAGTAGCGGTGAAATACTCGATACAATATATATTTTCCTATTTTTGAAATATTCATGCTTGGTAGCTCTTTAGTTTAGCAATTTTTTTGACTCTAATTTTTTCTATTTATTTATTGACACTAATAATTAAGCATTGCATCATCAATCATATATCTTGTCGTTATCTAATTTGGAGTTGAATTTAGGTATATGATATGTTTGGTCTAGAGAGTATGAATTATATAATCTTGATTTGTAATGGGCCATTGAATTGAAAATCTATGTTGGTGTGAGGGAGATCATGTGAGGATGACAAAAGAAAAAATACTAGACAAGTTGTTGGGAGATTATTAGAAGGGAATATTTGGGAGAATGAAAAGGAATTAAGAAACTAACATAGGAATTTTTAAATTAAAATGACAAATATATGCAAGCAAACAAACAAGCCTTTAGGCCCTCATTCTTCGTCTCTATGTGTCTCCATGTCTTTTCACACATTATGGTCAATGGGTCCACAATATATAAAAATCAATGCATCTTTATCATATTATTATTATAAACACCGTTCATTTATTGCTAACAATAAAATCACCTAAAATTGCTTTTTTATTTATTTTATTAAAAAAAAACACCTAATCGCAATTATGCACAATTATTCATTGAGCATATGTGTAGTCATGCAAAGTAGACACGTGTTAAAAATATGATATACTTTTTTAACCAAATTAATCAAAAACCTTGCCACAGTTTTTTTGGTATAAAGAAGAAAAATACCATTATAAGATAACATAATTGTGAGATTCTGATTCTAACTCGAGATAAATAGCCCAACTTAATAATATCAGTATTTAGACCGTTAAGCTACGACCTCGTCTTTGTAAAAAGTTTCTTGTTTTATTTTTCTTAAACAAGAGATGGTTTATAGTCAATTTTTGACACAAAATTATCCCTTTAAATTATTTTTTTCTTCTCATTTCATCTAAATAAATAATTTTTCACATACTTTTAGTTTTTTCTTCGTGTTTTTTGTGGTTTCATCTTCTTAGTGCAACATAATTTATTTTTGTCGTCGTTTTGGTGCAGTTAATTTGAGTTTTGATCTTGTTGTGGTGTTTGTTTGATTCAGGTTGACAAATTAGTTTCGATCAAATGCATATTCAATCATTAACTTTAGTGTCGTCAATGTTATGGATCTATATATATATATATATGGATATTTCTGACACTTAAAATTTGACATATTTGTAGTCTTTTTTCATATTTGTATGCATCTTATACTATTAACTTGTATGTCGAGAGTTTGTTTAAAGTTTCATCCTTTTTTAATTTAACGATTTTGAATTGTTCTCGATTAATGTATTTGATCAATTTGAAATGAATGAATGTCCTTTTTTAAGTGAAAGAAAATCTCGAGGACAATAAACCAAATTTTTCTTAAAATTAAATAAGTTTTTAGTACTTATAAATTTTAATATTTTGTAGACCATTTCTTCTTGATCCTTCAAATAGATTCATTAGAACTACCGTAGTCAAAATGGGTTACATATAAGATAGTGAAGGTCATTGGTTAAAAAATGGCTCTGCTCACGAATAAGCACTAGAAGATCTTGAGATGAATGAAACTTATGCTTAGATTGACATTCTCCGAGTTTTGCATCGCACGGTTTGAGTGGTTAGTCCCACACTTGTTGGAGAATCTGGGAGAACACAACAACAATAATGAACTAAACTTAATGATTCCTAAGAGACTTTAACAATACATTTCAACTCAAAACCATGAGACAATGAGTATATGGGCCACTTCTATTATATATCCAACAGTTCCTTCATTATTAGTCTATATGAGACATAACCACTCACACTTAAATCCAACAGATCTATAAGAACTCGTGTCTAAAAAGTAGATTTGTATGTTTTTGTAGTTTGTCATTCTTAAATATGTTATATGTTGTTTAGGTGTCTGGTACTACCGAGTCAAATTTTGTTGTTGTTTAGGTGTTAAATGTGTTCCTAAGTTCTTGCATTTAAGTTTCTTTATTCATGTTTTTGATTTTAATCAATGTGTGATTCACGTTGTATTCAATACGATACTTCCAAATTTATTTGTTCTTATTTTCATTTGTTATTTTTTTTTCTTTATTTGTTATGATTATTGATATAGAGTTTTTTATTCTTTTATTTTTCTTTATGATGGAGTTCCTAGTGCAATTTATCAATAATATCCCATGAGTACCCAATGTTCTATGGTTGGAGGATGATGTTGGAAACTACCTATCCATTTAAGGAGTGGAAATAATAGTAATTGAAACAAGTGATATTTAGTATCGAATACAAAGTGAGTTAGCTAAGTATATATTTTACCAAATGGAGCATTAATTTTAATTAATTATTCTAGTTTTGGGCGCTTCATAGTCCATTTCTCTATGAATAGTATTGGAGAAGCAAAGAACAATGACACAAATGATGATAAAAATTGTGAAGATGGGAGAACTTTAATGGAGAAGTAATTTAGACCATGATTGATAGAAAAAGAGCTACCTGAAATCTGATTTTTTTTTCATCTCCAACATAAGGTACGTTGTGGGAGCCCAATCATGATAATTGGAGTCTTTTAACACGAGAGAAACAAGAGCAAGATAGGGGATTTTCATAGGTATGGATGTAAAAAGAACTCTTGAGATTGCAATTAGAGTTTTTGTTGTTGTTGATAGTAGAACTGGAATTAAAACTTGAAGAATTTGTGGTTTTTGGAGGAGAATCTGCCATTGATGGAGAAAAATTAGGGTTTCTAGAAAAGAAAAGTTGAAAAGGAACGAAAGAAAAAGAAGAAAAGAAATAAGGTTATAAATTTTTTAGGTTTGGTCTCAAATACCATATTATGACTGAGTAACCTCATAAACTTGTATTAAAATTTATATCTTAAGTAAAATATTAATGCACAAGGAAGGAAATTTGAATTGTGACATTAAAAATTTAAATCAAAAGAAACTATCTCAAGTTATCACATGGATAAAAATATAAGTTTAAAAGCAAAGAGAACATTCTTTATAAGAAGTTTGTAATAAAAATATAAATAACAGGGATGTAATGTGATTAATGTGCAAAAGCAAGATATTAAGGTAAAGAAAATCACACTCAAATTTATTTTGGTTCACCATTAACTTTGGACTTTGTTTAATCCACACACCATGTGAGATTTTTCACTATTTTATTCGCGGATACCCGTTAAGCTATTTGTCTTGTACTTGTTGCATATTTTATCTGTAGATATCCGCAGTACGTCACATGTTTTATCTGCAGATATATGTGAGTACGAATTTTTTTTGCCTTTCTAGAAGGGAAAAAGTGTTAATTTTCACTTGTAGAACAAAGTGTTTTGTTGTCTTTTTGTGTTTTGCAAGTGGTAGAACAAAGAGAAAGTTCTCTTCAAATTGAGGGTCATCAATTTATGTCAAAAAGTAACTTGATTTGCTTATATTAATCTAAATAAAATCTAGAAACAATGTTGAAATTAGAGATGGATCATTCATAGCCTTTATCACATATTATTTCTCTTTAGTACTATAAAAAATGTTCTTTCATGATTCTTTAATAAAGCTTGTTCATAAATAGTATCTTAAATGCAATATTTTTGAAATGACTTCGACATTAAAGTTATTATGTGTCAATTATTCACTTGACTTAAAATCATTTAAGAAGATAAAACTTGCTTCAATATGTAAGATAATGTTTTGTCATGAATTTCCAACAAGTAAAACGTTCTTCTTCATCATATAGAACATTATGTATTTTTTATTATTACTATGTTCTCTTATAAATAAGATCTTTAGATTACAACCAATTATTGTTTTCAATCTTAAAATACTCAAAAATACATATTAAATTACAAAATAATCAAAATATTAAAAATATAATTTAAATATTTATTATCTTTAAAACATCAAATTGCAATTTTACCAATAAACAATATATATGTCAATTATCTATCTATATCTATTATATTTACGAATGTCTATCACATGAATTTACCTAGATGTGACAAGTCACAATTATACAAAATTATTAAGTGCAACACGCATGGCACATTCTCCTTGCCTGTGATTTTAAAATAAAACAAATAATTAAATATGAGTTCATATATAATTGCAATAATAATTCCTAAAATAGTAATACTTGATTTTCAACCCTTGCAATTAATGTTTGATTTTCTCTCCTTACAATTAATGTTTTTCCATTTGAAGAAATTTTATTATTGAAAATTTAAATTAATTAATTCAATAGAATAGTTAAAAGGTGAACACTCATGACGTGTCATCCATCTATCGTTATTTTATATCATATAGATCATTCATATAAAATTATATAATAGTCTAAAATCATTTTATATGTTACGGAGATACATCAAAAATAAAGTTTTATGTGTTTTTATTTAAACGACGTTAAATTTTATGAGTGACAATCATCGATCAAATGATTGTATATTTTCATAAAAATTTATAGTTATTCTAACTAGTTAATATCGAACCGTTTGATCATCAAAATTAAAATTTCTAACCATAATTAGTCTAATTAGGTTATATTTAACCATTGGATCATCAAAATTAAAATATTTAAATCATCGTTACTCTAATTAGAAAGTATTGAAACGTCGGATTGTCAAAATTACTAAGTCGTTGTTAGCCTAATTAGTTAAGATTGAATTATTGATATTATAATTTCTAAGTCAGAGTTAGTTATATTAGTTGTAAGTTAATTGTTGGATCATTGAAATAATAATTTCTATTATCAAAATTATAATTTCTAAGTCATAGTTAGTGTAATTATGTTTGATTAAACTGTTGGATCATCGAATTTTGAATTCCTAAATCATAGTTAATCTAATTGAGTTAGTTTCAACCATTGGTTCATCAAAATTAGAATTCTCAAGTCATAAATAGTTTAACTAGTTAAGATTGAATCATTAAATCATCTTACAATTCTTAAGTCATTTTCAATATAATTAGGATAGATTGAACTGTTGGATCGCCAAAATTAGAATTTCGAAGTCATTGTTTATGTAATTATGTTAGATTGAAACATTTGATTTTCAAAATTAGAATCTACAAGTCTGAGTTAGTTTAATCAATTAAAATTGAACTTTTGATCATCGAACTTAGAAATTCAAATTTTGATGATACAATGATTCAATGTATCCTAATTACATTGACAATGACTTTAGAATTAAAATTTTGATGATCTAACAATTTAATCTAATTAGACTAACTATAGTTTAATCAATAGTTTAAATTTAATTTGAACCAATAGTTTAATCAAACTTAATTATACTAACTATGACTTATAAATTCTATTTTTTATGACCCAACGATTCAATTTAACCTAATTCGACTAACCATTACTTGAAAATTATTATTTCAACGATCTAGTGATTAAATCTTAACTAATTTGACTAACTATGACTTGAAAATTATAATTTCAATGATCCAACGATTCAATATTATCTAATTAAATACTAAGAAGGACTTAGAAATCAAATCCAATGAAGAAAATTAGAATTTTAACGCTTGATTTTCTACCCCTAATAAAGTCTGAACTGGTCATCTCCACTTCATCCAGGTTTAGAAATTTATTCACGACCTCTCCATATCTATAAATTATTAAATATTTCTAAATGGTATCCTCTTATACATAACACCTCTAGTGACAAGTTAAAATATTCTAAATTTTTTACTCTTATGCCTCCTAAATTCCTTTGGGAGGCACACCTTCTCCTAATTTACCCAATTTATTTTCCTTCAATCCAACCCTCCACAATACAAAAATCTTTCTTTGTATATGTGTTATCTCTTTTAAAACCTTATCCGGAGTATTAAAAAATGAGAAGAAAAACAAAAGAAGACTACTCATCACCGAATTAATCCCTCTAATCGAAAGATTTTGAACCTTCCACATAGTTATTCTTTGTGTCATAATTTTCATCAACGAGGCCGTTATTCTTTGTGCAATATTATCTATATTGCATAAGAGAAAATTTGTAGCAGCTTCAAAAAAGATTCATCCAAATAAATCCCATAAAACTTACTCTCGAAAAATTCATCTTTAAGTCGAAAATCAATTCAAAGCTTTTGAAATCAATTCAAAGCTTTTGAAAATTGATTTTGTATTCCACACATTTTTCTAAGTAGCTTCCCCGAGTAAAGTTGTGTCATCCATATATTGTAAAATGTTATAATTCAAATGGTCATGTACTTTGTAACCTTTGAATCTATCCAACTCCACTGCCTTTAAGGTTAGGTTTGTGAGTCCCTTTCTTGCAAGAAAAGAAATGGGGGTCAAAGGATACTCTTGAGTTAGAAAAAACAATCATTTTCAACAAGTAAATCAAATATTCTCAGTTTACTGAATCATACGTTTTCTCAAAGTCTACCTTCAACATTGAGGATTTATCTTTTCTTCTTTTTTTTAAGTCAAAAATCTCACGAACCACTCCAACTAGTTGTTGCCTACTTGATAAATATTAATTTAGACTTACGTCAACAATTTAACAGTCACATGATTTATTATAGTTCTTCAAAAGGATAAATGTGCAATAGAGTTATAATTTAAAGGTCGACATTGAAACATAAAGGACCCAACTGAAAAATGAAAAAAACTTAAAAGATCTATTAGAAAATTGGACCTAACTTAAAGAGTCACTAGTATAATTTTGTTTATTTTATAAAACTAAAATGAGATACAAGTTGATAGAAGTAGTTAGGGGTAGAAATAGGTTAGACCAAAATAGACTTTACAACATCTGAGTTTAACCTACATCGAAAATTTTAGGTCTAAGCTTGATTTATTACCTATCAAAAGCTCATTGTTAAGGTTTGACCTACTCTTTTTGAAAACATGACAAGGAATGAAAGCATGTTTAAAAGCCTCATTCATTATTATTTTGAGAGTATATAACACTCCTTGCTAAGTTTTCGTCCAAAGACAAACAAGTTAACAAGTCAATTAGTTTAAATTCTATTTTAATATCTAACATAATCCTTTAGAATATCTAACATTATATTACATCAAATTTCAATTCTATTTTATAATAATACATTTAAATAAATCAATATATTTAAATTACAAAAAGTATTAGCAAATTTATTACTTAAAAAAAATAAAACTTAATATATTAATAATAAAAATAAAAAAATTATTTATATTTAATTAAATAAACCAACATTATAGATCTAAAAGATTTTCAGTGACCTTAATCTAACATTCTTAAACTAAATAATTTTTTTTAAAAAAATTGGTACGACAAAGTTTCATAAACTAGGTCAAAAATTCAATTGTCACCTGATCTATTTACATCCTAGAAGTAATAAGAAAGAACAGTTGTACGGTCACTCTTTGATTACTCTCTAGGTACAGTCAATAATGCAATAAATAATATTTCACCCCTTCTTCTCTGGAGAAAGAATAAATAAATTATAACATAAAAAAATTGTCCAAATTAACTTTTCAGTGTTTGCGTGTATTGACTATGTAGAAAAGGAGAGTTATGATAGAATAAAGAAATAAAAAGGAATTGTTGAAGTGTCACTTTCCTATATATACTCTCAACTCAACTTACCCAACACAAACCTCATCTCTCTCACACAAACATTTTTTTTTTCTTTTGTTTTGTTTATTTATGTACCACATATCTCTCTCACTCTCTCTCTCTCTCACACATGAGTCTTTGAAGGATGTTTGTTTTATGAACCTAATGAGAAAAGGTCTTGTTTTTATTTTATTTTATTTTATTTCATTATATTGTTTCAAACACAAGACTTAGAATTTCATCCTCACTTTGCACCTCTACACATAATTAAATCACTTTAATTAATAAATATTTTTTTTTGTGTTTCTTTATTATTCCTTAATTTTCTTTCAAGGGTTTCTCTTACTATATATATATATCATCAATCAATAGTCAAAATAATCAATAGTAGTTGAAGATTATATAACTTGATTGTCCTTTGTCTTATGAATCATCCTTCTTAATTTGTTTGTTTAAGGTTGATTGAAAGGAATTTTTTTTTTTCTATTTTTAATTTTTTTTTTCTTTCAATTCTATAGTTCTATACTATATACTAAATCTTGAAATAATTTCTAAGAAAAATTAAACAAAAAAAAATGCTTAAGAATCAGATTCCTGATCTTTCTCTTAACATTAGTCTCCCTAATAGTGCTACTTCTTCAATTTGCACTAACAATACAAATGAAGGAGATTTAGATTCATCTTTTGATATATGGAAAAATATTGATGGTTATTTCAAATCTCATAGTGATGGTTCAACTTCAATCAAAGGTAGTAGTAATCTTCAAAAAGATACACAACTTTCATTATCAAATTCAAACCCTCCTTTTGAAGTTGAGAGTCCATGGAAGAGAAACTTTGTTGCTAGAAAGGAATTAACAAATCATGAGGTTTGTGATGAGAGTGAAATATTAAGAAGACCCTTCAATGGAATTCCTCTTTATAGTGGTAATAATTCATCAATAATAGAGAAAGATTCAAAATTTTCTCTATATGAAGTTCAAAATCCTTCTTGTGCTATTAATTCTTCAAATAATAGTTTTGAGGGTTTTAAGCAAATCTCAAGGTTTAATGGTATAACCATGGAGAGTTTAAGGTCTCAACAATTTCAATACTTGAACAACCATCATCATCAAAAATATCGTAATCATCTTCTACAACAAAATCAATTTGGGAGTACTATTGGGAATTATGAACTTGGAAATGGATTTTTGAGGTCAAGATCAATGATGGCAAGACAACAAAGTAATAAGAGGAACATGAGGGCTCCGAGAATGCGATGGACTAGCTCGCTTCACAATCGATTTGTTCACGCCGTTGAGCTTCTCGGCGGCCATGAAAGTGAATCTCTTTCTCTCGTTCTCTCACTTTTTACATGAGTATAGATCTTTTACAACAGTTGCACTCTATTATAGTCAACATGTACTGTATTAATGTAGAAGTTACAAAATCGTTAGATCTAAACATGATTTTAAATTGCGGTCAGTAAACTACAATTACACAGTTGTATTAACCATAATTGTCTATATTTTATCAATATAAAGTTTTGCAACTTCATTACAACTGTAGCTCCACCTGCAATTTAAAACCATGAATCTGAATTCGACTGGATATATGTCTTTGTGTGACTACTACTTCTATAGTTTTTTCTATATTTAAAATCTTTATGCAACAACTTCACCGTTATAGTCACTCATTAACTATATCGGTGTAAAAGTTGCAGAATCGTTAGATCTGAGTACAATCACATGTGTGACTACTACTTCTATAGTTCTATAGTTTTCAATGTATTTTAAATTTAAACTTTTTTTTTTGGTATTTTCTTTGATGATAGGAGCAACTCCTAAGTCAGTTTTGGAGCTAATGGATGTCAAAGATTTAACACTAGCTCATGTGAAGAGCCATTTGCAGGTATATAACTTAGACCTTATAATTTTTCTTATCTTTTCTTACTTCACATATAAAAAACAAAATTATAAAATAAAATAAAATAAAAAACATACACACTCTCTTTCTATAGACTTTTTTTAAGGTCTATCTTAAGAGGCACAAGAGCCAAGGCATGCAGTGATTGAATGAATGAATGAACAGTGAATCTGTTTGTTGTGATGCACAGAACCAGACAACTTCTACTTTTCATGTGAGAGAAAAAAAAAGATAGAAAAATAAAAGTAAGGAAAAGTAGCCATCATTTCTCAATAATAGAATCAATTAACTTATCTTACCAATTACCAAACATCAACTTCATTGTTAGTGGTTACTATTAAACAAATCCCTAGAAGAAGAAAAAAGAAGCATTTGAATTAGCTATTTTTATACTTTTTTTATTTGATGTTTACAACACACAAATTCAAATTTTTATTTTTTTTTAGTTTTATAATTATGATTTTAAATTATTGTCTGCAAAAATAATTACAGTTATAATATTACAGATTTTAAAATTTTCGTAACGATATTATAATTGTAAATTAGGTTACATCGACCACATTTACTCAGAAATTTATACAATATAAAAATTTACAGTATAATCACAACTGTAATTTAAAATAATAGCTACAACCCTCTAATTCTATAGAAGTGTTCTAGTAATCTAGAAATCAGATGAAATATAAATAAAATTTAATAAAAAATTATTCTAATTAAAATTCAAATTCAATATTTTTCAAACAATTCGGATTTAATTAAAATTTATTAACTAATTGATCTAATCACTTGGTTTCATTTTTTTATAGTAATTTTGTTTAATATATATTTGTATTATTTAATTTTATATAATATTAATCTTATTTGTCCTTGTTTTGGTTTCTGCAGATGTATAGAACTGTTAAAAATACTGACAAGCCAGCAGCTTCTTCAGGTAATTCATATTTTGAAATCACCAATGTGCTTTGTAGTATTTTACCTAATGCATTAATTTATAATAATTAATTAATTCATTGGTCTTTGTTCCAAATTTTTAGTCCACTTTACTCAATTCCTGTGAAGATTCCCCTAACAAAACCCTTTATGACTCAGACCCTATTAATTCATCCATATTTAAATAATTTTTTCATTACATTTGTGTATAGAGTTCATGATTATTAGTAATAAGTACAAAACTATGTGAATTATTATAGTAACAAGTACAAAACTATGTGAAAATGAATTTTTTTTTTCATATTTTTTGGTGATAGAAGATTTTTTTTTACTACTAATTCAAGTTTGGTTATAATTCTATGATTAAGAATTTTTAATGCTTATGGAATGCAATGTAACAGATGGAGATGAGAATTTCATGTCATTAACACCACTACATAATCAAAATAAGAACTATAATGCATCTCTAGATCATGATTTGGGCTACACTTCCAACAATTTATGGGCCAATTCTTCTTCAAGGTAACATTTCTTTCTTTCTTTAGTATTTTTTGAATATTTGGGAAATTAGAACATGTCTTATTTTATAAATAATAATAATAAATAAAATAATAATAGAGAAAAAATATGTAGTATCAATATAAAATAGTTTTATACTGATGTCAAATAACAATTAAGTAAGAGGTAGTTCTT
>JBBPBP010009780.1:29141334-29163489 GCA_037974735.1 Cicer chorassanicum
AATTGGAATAAAATATAGTAAATAGTTCAAATTTTATCAAAAATATAAATTTTAAATATAGTAATAAAAATACTAATGGCAACTGCATTTAAAAAAATGAAAATTTCGTTACCTTTTTTTATATAAATTTTTGTTATTCTATCGTGGTGTCAATATAATAGTTAACTTTTTTTTGTCAAAAAAATAATAGTTTTTTAAAAAACTTAAATTACAA
Organism: Cicer chorassanicum; assembly: GCA_037974735.1. Classification (NCBI taxonomy): domain Eukaryota; kingdom Viridiplantae; phylum Streptophyta; class Magnoliopsida; order Fabales; family Fabaceae; genus Cicer; species Cicer chorassanicum. The sequence continues at coordinate 29,141,549 of JBBPBP010009780.1, forward strand.
TTTTAATACTACCAATGAATATTTCTAAGAAAATGAAGACTTCTTTATTTATACTAAAAATGAGGTCTTCTTTATCGAAATATTTTTATAAAATTTCTTATATATATTTGATAATGAATATTTACATATAATTTTATTTTATTTATTTAAAGTTTTTTTATAAAAAAGTTTACCCTGCTTTATTTAATTCAATTTATTTGACTGTATTTATTACATTTTGTTCGGTCCGGTGCAAGAAGGTATGTGAAAGTGACACGTGTGCAAATTTAGTATAGTTAATGTCAATTAAAATAATCGGTGACATATATAACCAATTGTATTTCTTTTTATTTCCTTATATTTTCTAACCATATTCTGATTGAATCAAATTTCCATTTCCAGCCATTACATTTCCTTTTGATTATGACAGATCAACATCAACTTCGACTTCAATCAATTTCTTATTTAATTTAAATTTAATTTAAATTGACATATCAACATCAACTTCAATCGATTACTGATTTAGGTCATCAACGTTGCAAATCAGAATATATATAAATATTCCGATCATTTTGATTTAGTCAAATTAATTATAAGTATTTTGTCATTTTATACTATTAATGTGAATGTTGTGAATATGTTTATAAATTTATCCTTTTTGTTTATAATGAAGTTGAATTTGTATTTGTATCTGATATATTCTATAATTTAAATAAATGAATATCATTTTCTTTCTGTATAAAAAATATATATAATATAGATATAGATTCTTTATATTTTCTAATCATATGTCGATTGAATCAAATTTCCATTTCCTTTTACAAAGTTCATTAAATTAAATAAGTTATAGTTATTTCTAATTACTTATTTAATTTATTTAATTCAGTATTAATTTAACTACATTTATCACATTTTGTCCATGATCGTTGTGGTGGAGGAGGTATGTGAAAGTGACATAGTGCAATTTTCTATGTAGAGTTGGTTAGATTTTTATATAGTATAAAACATAGTATAAATAACAACTTTGACCCAAAAAGTAACAATAACAACCATTTAAAGAATCCAATTTAAATTAAATTATTTTAGAAAAAAAGATAAAATACTTCTTAATATGATCAGTGTTGCTTATCTATTTATTCAAATGTTGAATTTCAAATAAAATAGTTTTATTTATGTGATTAGCCAAGAAGGAAATAATTTCAAAAATATTACATTAATAAAAAATCTAAATATAATATAAAATTAAATTTTCCACACAAAAAAAGAGAGAAAAGTCTCAGATTCGGAGTGCTAGGCGCAAAAATTTACACCACAAGGCCAAGGCCAAGACCCAAGCCCAAACCCAGCTCGGCTCGACCGGACGGCGGCGTGTGTAGTGGTCAACTTTGCATACGTTCTTCCTCCTTTACAAAATTGGAGTGCCCCTTGGACACAGCTCAAGGTCCATACCTCCACCTTATCAACACTACTAGTGTGATATGCCTCTTATGTAGAACTTTCTTATTTTTTCAATTCACAACAACACTAGTTCTCTCATTAATGTTATCATTATTTTCAACAATTTTTCATTAATATCATCATCATTTCCAATACTAAATATTATATATGCGAAATTATTAAGGGAATTTTGCTATGTAAAATTGATGGAACACAGAGAATATATATGTGTTTAAATTTAAAAATTGTTAAAATGTTATATTGGAAGATTTTTATACATTAAATAGTTTTCAACTTTATAAATATTAAAATCTCACATTAGATAGTTTACATATGTAAGATTGTATCTATTATTATATAAAGAGTGTGAAACTCTTCTTGAAAACTACACCAAAATTTGATATATTCTCAACTTTTTTTCTTCTCCTTTCTCTAGACGATGCTCTTATGAGTCACTTCTCTCCATCTTTTTTATTTTTGTACCACAATCTTTAAAATGACTATTATAACTATATTTAAAATGTAATTTTAAAATAGTTTGCTAAATTGCAATAAAATATAACATATAAACACATCATGCTATCTTTTCGCTCAATAAAACTAAATATTATATACGCAAAATTACAACTCAATAAATTGAGGATATTTATTTGTGAAAACTATAGTGATAACTCACATCATAATGAGATTTATTCTTTTTTTATTGATAATGAGACATATCTATTTATATATAAGTTGATTAACCGATTTGCCTCATATTGTAGAGTATTCTAGTGTATGACACATATGAAATATTGAGTGGTTAATATCAATCACAATCTTCTCTCCTTAAAATATGTTGTCTAAATCCACGTGTCATCCTTACAAACATTCATCAATCTTACGTTTCTCCCTCACATGCAATGCAACTTCCTCAAAACAATAACAAAACAAAAAACAAAATTTTCCATAATCATCATCTTTCAAAAACAACATCACCACCTTCAAAACAACAACAACATAATCACCACAACATTTCTATTATAATAATCATACTCAAAATTCCAACACATTCAAAGATCAAAGTTCAAACACAAACCTATCTTCTTTCTTTTGCCACCCCATTTTTTCCTTCATTCTCATTGCACTAATTAACATAAAGGGTATTCAACAAAATTGTATATTTCATTATATATAATTAATTATAAACATATTTGTCAAAATCTAGTTTTAGCTTCTGTACTATATTTGGCAAACACATCCTTTAAACTAATATTAAATTTTTTACTTTAACAAATAACAAAATCATCTATTCTTTCTTCTCTTCTTTTTTTTTTTCCTTCAATTTTATGATTTTTTTTTAAAGAAGAAAAAATAGCTTGAGGAGAAAGATTTGTTGATAAAATTCAAAAGGGTGTTTAAATCTGGAAGAAAAAAAATGGCTACTGAGGCGTTTATGTTGAAAGAAAGCGCCTTGTTATCTCTAAGAACATTGAAGAGTCTTTTCATGTTGATATATGCAATTGTTATGGTGATTTTGTTACCATTTAGAGGAAGAAGAAGGGTTTCTCCTGTTGAAAAGGAAGAGAAAATTCAACATGATGAGTGTAGTCATCACCGGAAAGGCGCGGTGGTTCGTGTTCCGGCGAAGATTGTGCCGTGGAAAAGTGGTGGTGGTGGTGGTGGTGGTGTGGTGGCAATGAAAGTGGTGGATCATGTGATGAGAAGGGAATTGGCTATTAAGAGAGTTTTGGAGGATGGTGATGAGAAATGTTTGAGAGAGTATTGGCTTTTTGGAACAAAAAGGGGTGACACAATTTTCACACAATGTTGGACACCTCTTTCTGTTAAGATTAGGTATGTGTATTTTTTTTATTATTCAATTATTGTTTTTTTATTTTAATCTAAACAATCTTGTTTTATTCCATTGACCTTATGTTAAAAGGTGTTATTATGATTTATTAAATTATTAGTTATTTTTAATTTTATCTAGAGAGGGATATATATATGATATGAGAGAAAAGGAAAAAAATTGTGACAGCAACATAATAAGGAAATTTTTTTTTTTATTGCTTTGATGTGTGTTTCATGGAGACTCTTTTAAAACTCTCTTGTGTAAATTTCTTTATAATAATGATAATGGTTGATTTCTTGATTGTTTTTTAATAAAATAAAATTTGTTAATTTTTTTTATTTTCTAAACAATAAAATTTGCTGTAGCATAACAACAACAAACAATAGATAATCATTTTCTCATTGTGTGGGATTGGCTTTGTTTTTATTAAGGATGACAAAAACATAAGCATGACATGCACAATTTTTGTCCCTTCCAACAACATAGCTTACCCTTTTATTCCTTCAATTTGTGATATAATTTGAATAACTAACATGTTACCTACTCTGTGCAGGGGACTTGTTCTTCTTATGCATGGTCTAAATGAACACAGGTTTGTAATTTTATACAATTTTTATTTTCCAAGTCATTTTGATGTATTGTCCGTAATTTTACACTGTCAACAATCGCAAACCATCATTTGTATGATTTTTAAATTAGATATAATGAAATTTAAACTTTTTTAATGATCGAATAGTTTTGATTGACTGACAGTGTAAAAAGACTTTACTTTGTCAGTGCATATGAATTAAATCATCTTTATATTGTTTCTTGTTTTCTAAAGTCACTTCCTTTATTCTCTTAACAGTGGTAGATATACTAATTTTGCAAAGCAACTGAATGCTAATGGCTACAAGGTTTATGGAATGGATTGGATTGGTAAGTAACATCAAAATTATAATTTAGGAGCTTGTATTTGCTCTGATGAATGGTTGTAGCTAAATCCTTTTGTTTTCCAATTAGGCCAAATACTATTTTCAATGTACTTGTCCATGTACTAAAATGAAGAAAATAGTATAAGTCTTGCTAATATACTTTACATTCTGCATGAACTTGTCATTACATCACATGTATATTGTTTGATATGGAGGAGGATTGAATGATTAATATTTCTGAAGTTTCTACCACAAACTTTTCAATTTGTGTTTTTAGTTCATTATGGATAGAGAAGTACTAACTACTAAGCTTATATAAGAAAGGATAGAAAAGTACTAGAGACATTATTGGCCAGCAATTTTCTTGAAATTCCTCATTGTGAAAATGGCATTACCTATTTGGCTTATTGTTCATATGCATTGTATTATTCAATACTAGATTGTTGATTTATACAACTCATAAAAGCCTTTTCTTCAAAGCATCGATACAGAAATCAGACACGACATTGACACAAACACAAACATGTAGACAACAGTAATAATTTGAGAAAAAGAATTAGTTGAATGTAACCACATATGTCGGTACTGTGTCGGTATTAGACACACGTTCAATCTGAAGTGTCGGTACTATACTGAACATTTTACCTGTATTTGAAGTTACGGCTACTTTTTAGTATGAAATATTGAAGAAAATTTAGTTTTACCAAATTTTATGTCATCCTTTGAGAAAATAGAAGTGATTGAATGTGATCATATGTGTCTGTATCGTGTTGATGTAACACCATACAACCTTCATCTGAAATGTCGGTGCTTTATAGAGTATTTAACCTTCTAGGGGACCTGTCCTTGAAGTTATGCCTAATTTATAGTACAAAATTGAGAAGAAAAATTTTTTTTTGCAAAATTTTATGTCATCCATTGTGTATATGATACTTCCATTGAATTATAGAAAACAGTGATTTCTTCATTTTGTTTAAATAGTTTAGTGACCATCATTCTTCAACATGCATCTATATTTGGATGTTGCAGGAAGATGCCTATTTGTGCGATAAAGTAACATGTGAAGCTCCTGTAAATATAAGTAAGCTTATCATCTGTGTGAATTGTGTCTGAATCCAATGTTTAAGATTCATAATAGCTCATAGACTGTGTTTCCGAAAGTCCGAAAAACAAATGGAGTTTAGATTAACAATTTGAACACTACTATAAATTCATGAATCTTACACAGATAAGTGTTCTTTAACTTTGTTAGATTTGAAATTTGTTTGTGTTTCATTAGAGGTTTATCTGTTGTCTTTTTGGTCATTTTCGGCTTCGCATGATTAACTTGATCTGAAAAGGGTCTTGGCCAATCTAGTAAAAAACCATATTTAGGTTCCAGATATAACAATTTATTATGAGTATGATAATAGTTTCATGAACATTGGATGTCTTGTTCTCATAATAAGGCTATAAGGTTATGTGCTGCATAAAAGTTTGTCTTGAAACATTGTATGAATTATTTATCTAATTTGGTAGTATTAGCTTAAATTTGATTTTTTTGTACTAATGTGTACTTAATCTTTAGGTCATGGTGGAAGTGATGGTCTCCATGCATATGTTCATTCTCTTGATGATGCAGTTTCTGATTTGGTATGTTGATGAATCTCCAACAATTTTCATTCATAATCACAAGTTTAAATATGTTTTTGATCCCTGAAAATATACAACTTTTTATTTTTAGTTCCTGTATAAATATTTTGTTTTACTCATTACAAATATACCACTTTTTGTTTTTGGTCCTTGTTTTATTTTAGTTCCTAAAATATTTGTTTAAATTGAAATTGATCGCCGTAATATGTAGAACATTTGATTTTAGCATCTTGAGTATGCGCTACACATAAGGACTAAAGTGATTATTACAAGGACCAATTTTGCTATGAACAAATTTTACAGGAACTAAAACAAAATAAGAATGATCAAAAAGCAAAAAGTCATATATTTGCATGGACTAAAAATATATTTAAACCAATAATGTATAACTAAGTTTAAAAGGGTTTTTGATTTATGTCTAAGTTTGAACTATATTTTGCTGTATGAGTTATCTTTGTTCTGATAAATACTACTTTGTTATTTTTATAAACAGAAAGTATTTATGGAGAAGATTCTAACTGAAAATCCTGGCCTTCCATGTTTCTGTTATGGACACTCAACAGGTGCAGCAATTACTCTTAAGGTATAAATAAAAATCTTGAAACTTACTTGTGAGCAAAAAAGGTCAAGAACCAATTGAGTATTCACTTTTATACATATTGTAGGCACTCCTTGATCCAAAAATTGAAGCTTTCATAGCTGGTGCTACATTCACATCCCCTGCAGTTGGAGTTGAGCCGTCTCATCCAATTTTGGTGGTAAGCACATACAAGCACATATGAGAATATATGAGTTTATTAAGTTTGTACTGATAGTATGAAGAAGTTTTACATAGATGTCTAATCGAGTGTAGTCAATCGCAAGAAGTTACAGTTTGTTAAATTTTTGCTATGCTATAACGCACATCACTTTGTATTAAATAGTGTATCGTGCAACAATAGCGATTTGATCAAATTCTGCTATGCTATAGCGCTATAACCACTATTTGACATCACTGGTCTGATCAATATTTTAGTGTAGTGTCATGCTGTAATACTATTACTTCATACACAAATATCTACACAGTGAGATATAATTAGTAGACGTACATAATTGTGAAATTCATGTGTATTACTGTTCTTCATCTTGATATTTTCTTCATTTCAGGTACTTGCTCCGATAGTATCATTTTTTCTGCCGACGTATCAATGTAATTCCGCATATAAGAAGGGTTTACCAGTTTCTCGAGACCCAGAGGCACTTATCGCAAAATATTCAGACCCGTTAGTATGCACCGGATCTCTTAGAGTACGAACGGGATACGAGATTCTTAGAATTACAAGCTACTTGCAACAAAACCTAAGAAACTTGAGAGTTCCGTTTCTTGTTCTACACGGCACTTCTGATTCTGTGACTGATCCTGTTGCATCACAAAAACTGTATGAAGAAGCTTCATCAAGTGATAAAAGTATAAAATTGTATGAAGGATTCTCACATGATCTTCTTTTTGAACCTGAAAGAGAGGATATTACTCAAGATATAATTCAATGGTTGAATAGTAGAGTGTAAAAATTAGTAGAAGTAATGAGGAAAAATAGCATGGAATTTTCTAGCCCAAAGAAAATGTTGAAGAGCCAGTCTTAGTGATCAATTTTATGAGCTGTAATTGAGACCAAAATACCTGAAGCAATATATGTCTGAGGCATGTTTTAGTTTTTGCCCAAAACCATATAATATATGTTTCATTAATTTAAAAAGTAGGTAGCTAATATTTCTTATTATTCTCAATTGTTGTATTTTCTTGTTGGGGGTAGTTTTATTTTATTTTATTTTTATCAAACAAGTATCATTTAACCCACTATATTAATCATCAAGATGACTATTAATATATACTTCTAATAAACGACGTTAAAACATTTTTTAAATAATGTTTCGTAGTAGACCGTGGTTCATATTAGAATTTTTCCATATTAATAACCAATTTCCCAAATATTATTTCAGTCGATCAAAGAAAAGAAGAAAACAGGAGTGAATGCAATGAAATAGCATTAACCAGTGATATACACTGTGATAGTAACAATCATCTCTTTTGCAATTAACTTTTGAAATGGAGCTAATCCTTCTCCCTAAGACATAACAAAAGCTACTCATTTATTCGTAAGGATTTTGATTTGATGACATAAACTAAACAAATAGGAAACCAAATATCTGACTTTGTAGACAACTTTTCATTCTCAGTGAAAGCCAGATCCATTATATACAAGACCAATAAGTTAAAAGTATTTGGACTTCAATTGTGCCAATAAATTGGTCAATACTCAGTACCAAGCCATATGAATTTTCCCCCCTTGGAATGAATGGAGTGAGCAGAACTCAGTTTAGCACAAAATGGTACCTTGAGTCCACATAGCTTTCGACATCCCAAAGGAAAGACCCAAAAGTAACGGCTTCTAAAACAAGTCTTTTCAAACCACCAATGCTAATTTTGATGATTTCATCTTTTGAAGAATTGATTTTCCCCTCTGCTGTTACAGCAATTTCTGGTATTCCAAATAATGCATCTGTATGCTTCTCAATTATGCTGACAGATTCTTTGGATCTAATTGTTGCATATCTCTGTAATGTCTCTAAATCAAAGGACATCATATAGGAGCGCAGCCTAGACACTGTTGTCTCCTGACCAAATGCACCCGAACCGATGCCACTGCCAGACCAAGCGGGGACTTCTGGGTGGGGTGTGACTTGAGAAGGCATCTCAAGACCAGTGATTCTTGTCTCGTCTTTCATAGTTTGGCCAATAGTACTCTCTTCTTCTGCATCAGGTAGAATTTTCATTGTCTTCTCCAGCTGAAACCGTTGGACAACACGCTTAAGAAAGTAGCCGTACATTACTGATGCTGCATAGACCTGTCCTACCCTGAGTTTGCTGATCTGAGCTACAGATGCTGAATCACCAATTCGATTACCCAGAAGGAGAGCCAAGTGACTTTGGATCATCTCATAGGCTTCAGGCGAGTGAAGCTCTTCAAGTTTTCCATCTTCGCTAGGCCATGAATCAACTTGACCGGAAGGATGTGGTCTTACGGAGGGTATTAAAGAAACATCGGCATCCATAAATTTCTGCACTACCAATGTGTACAATATTTCTTCTATAGCTTTTCTCCTCTCTTTAGCCTTAACCTCAGCAATTCTCCTGTAAAAAATTTGAACCCAGCTAAATTGTCAGTACCCCACATTTTTTCCTTTTTAAAAAAGCATACCACAGTGCTTGACATACAACTATGAAAAACTTCACAATAGAAAACAGCTAGAAACAAAAACCATTATGAATATTCTAGTCTTGTGAGATAAAAAGCATTCATCAATACTAATATTTTTCTATTAATATCTTATTGTTTTATGGATTCAAACAAAATACAGTTGACTCAACAAATACATCAATAAAAAATAGCAGATCTGTTTCAAAAGTAAATTCAGTATTTCATAAAGAGTAACTTAAATTCACTGATTACATATTGTGCATTTCATGAGACTAGAAACAGATGGTATTTCTCCACCAAACAGTTAGTTAAAACAATTTGATGACATTTGAAATGTACATGAAATGCAAACTTTATATAGGAGTCAAGTATATCAATTAAAAGCAAGGATTGCTCAGTTTTTTGTTTCACAATAATGTGACTCAGAAGTCTTAAATAGTCATTCAGTGAAACCAAATGATGTGAAATTTTCAGTCTATCTACTTAGTAAAAAATACTCTTACTTTACATTTCATTATCATTGATCATTGATGTAGATCTTTTAGTATGATTTTTTAAAGTTCCTTACAGTAATATATAACTTTATCTCATTGCCATGTCATTAAAACATTTTGTAGGTTTCCTAATAGACTACAAACATGAACTCGTATACTAAGTTTCTATCCATTAGACATTATTTTCAATCATGTTTCAAATTTACGATCCACTCTATGAATGTATAGCTCTAATAGATCATTACAATTAAATACAGACAAAAACAACATAAAATTTTTACAAAAATGCACTAGATAACTAAACCTCGCATATACGTTAGATGCCATGACAAAATAATAATGCCGGCCATATTTTACATTGATGGATTTGATGCAGAATGAAAAAAATAAAGTACAGATTCCAATAGCCACTGATAGGCATACTAATAGTCAAGATTCCACCTTCAAACTCCAAACTATAAATCATTGACAATGATAAAAGTAAACAAGCCCAGGTAAATATACTTGAAATATTTAAGTGAAATATAGCATCTATCAATTAAGGGATCCATTAAAGACATTTTATCAAAGTTTTGCAAGATTTATGAACAATATATGGTGATAAAGTTTATGAACAATATCAGATGTCATCAAGTTTAAAACAAACCTGTACAAAACTAAGTCAGTTCCCGAAGCAGAAGGCTTTTCCTTTTGTTCATCACCATCACGATCGGTTTGGAATTGCTCTAGTTGCCTCTCCACGGCAGCAGACATGAGATGTGGGTGACTAACCAAAATCTGAGAGAGAAACTGCCCGATTGGAGACTCCAGCTTCAGTGGGGCAATATTAGAACTAGATCCAGATGACTCTGCAGACGATGATGCAGCTCTAACTACAAAATCCCTTTTACTTCCAATGGAAAGTTTCCTCCCATGGCCTTGCTTGGAGCTAGGTACAGAAGTGTGCAGCTACCCACCACCAAAAACAGTCAGCAAGCATACAAATAATCCCTTAAATCTCATGTATTAAAATAAAATAAGCTTATTCGGTGAAAGCACAATGAACACCATGGCTGTTTATCAAGTCAATCACTCCAAGCACAAAGAAATGCAATATAGAACTGGTGTCAATTATCAAATATTCACATGAAAACAAAAGCATCTCAAAGTATCTTCTATGCAAAATTCAAATTAAACACCAACAATAATTTTTAAATAAAAAAAAAAAACTGAGCTGCAACATTAAATCAAAGTACATAAAAAACACTTTAAAAATATTAGATAGAAAATTAACAAAAAATAGTTTACTCCCAAATAAACTTATAAGATAACTTATATCTTATATTTCCTGTACTCATATCACATCCCATTATTGATAGAACAATGAAATCAAGAAAATTGCAGCTATCACTAACAAGAAGCATGGGCTTCAAGTCAAATTTCAAGCTCATCTTAACAAACATGTCAATGGTAAGGTCAAGTTAGGATTACTTTCGGGCTAACAGAAGCTTCTCGATTTATCAAAGAGCATCTAACAATGTTGAGATGCAAAAGATCATTTCAGTATATGCAAAATGCTACCATTTACCACCTTCATCCTAAATATAATTCAGTACCCTCTTGAGAATTATGTTTTAGCAAAACACCCCCAAATATTCTACATCATTTTTTGTAACTAAAAGTAAATACTATGATGCAAAGACAAATTAATTTTGTCTCCTAAAAATAATGTTAAAAGTTAAACGTTGAAAAAACAATACAAATATTAGCAAATTTCATACTACTATACAAACTTTCTTAATTTTCATGATTTTTCCGGGTCCTATATTTAAGGCAAACATAGTAGATGACTTGTAATCATTGTAGGATTATTTCAATTTGTCTATTTTTTTCAAAAGCATATCCAAATTACTCCGATGTTTGGTTCTGCAGCGACAAAAACTGATTTTGACTGAATTAACTTTGTAAAATTAATTTTACTTAAAAGTGAGTTGAATATAAAGTGGTTTATGTTTGGATACATTTACATAAAAGTGAGTTGAACAAAAAATTTCAATGCAAAAACCAATCCTAAAAATCACGTTGAAACTCAAAAGCTACAGATCTTAACTTCAAGTTAGAATCAATTCTAGAGGCAAAATCAATTATGCTCAACAGCAACCAAACATGTCAAAAATAAATTTTACAACTCCTGAATCAATTCTTACTGCACCAAGCATGGAACCAAAAAAACTACAATTCATCAAACTCACTATTCTCATCAACCACACAAAACATAAATGCAATCATAGCAACCAAAAATCAAAATCTAAAAAAAATGAAAAAAAAAAAAAATCAAAGCAGCAATTCGATACCTTACAAGAGAACGGTAAATTGGAACGAAATAGCGAAACAGTGGATCTTCCAACGAACATTGACGGCTTAGACGGACGTGAAGATGACGGAAGAACAGTTGCCGTTAAGTTTAACGCTGCTCGTGTCGCTTCCATTTTCAAAAACTGTGATAATAAAGCAATGAGCGTGGAATGAAGGAAGAAAAAAAAGAAGAAATGCACAAAAAATGATGAATTGTGAATGAAGATGAAGATTTTGAAGTATGTACCTTGTTGGGGAAATGGTGGAGATAATATATGGATGATGATGAAACCCTAGAGAGAGAAAGAGATTGAATTTTTGGAGAGAGAACGTTGAGATGGTGTCAAAGTAACAGTCAAATGAATAAAACAAGACAACAAATCCACGGATTATTTTTTTTTTCTTACTGAACAGGCTTTTTTTTTTAATTTAATAATAATACTAATATAGCATAATTACAAATCACAAATTACAAATTAATTAAAATTGTCGGAACTTTTTTTTTGAAAAGATAATTGTTTACTTAATAAAAAAAACTGTATATTATTTTCAAGAAAAATCAAATTTATAATAGTAAATTAACCTTGGTATTATTAAATTAAATAAATAATATGTTATTTATGAATGAATTTGATTACATTTTAGAATTGTTATTATTAAATTTTTAATTTTATTTTTTTGATTTATTTTAAAATAATATTTTTTTTATGATTTTAATTAAAATTTTAATTAATTTGTTTAATTACTAAAGTCGAAATTGAAAAGAGAAATATATTAAAAAAATTAATTTAATAAATGTTATAATAATTTCTACGTAAATAAATTAAAAAAAAAATTATTAATCAAAAAATTTATAATATTGATACAAATTTTTTTTCAATAGTTTAATAGAATTTATGCTTAATTGCAGTTTTGATCCCCTATTTTAGCTAAATTATGAAAATAGTCCCCTTATTTTATTTCTCGGCATGGTGTGGCTTAAATAAGCGCAAAAAAATCACACTTCATCAAGTTTTGGACCAAAATTTTATTTGGAAACCAAAACTGGAAAGAAATCAAATGGGAGACTATTTTCGTGATTAAGCTAAAATAATGGTACCAAAACTGTAATTAAACATAGAATTTATCTATAAATATAATTATGAAAATAGATTTTAATAAAAAAATGTTAACAGTTTTTTTAACAGTTTTAATAAATACAATTATTTAAAAAGCTATACAAAAATACAATTACGTAAAAAGTATTTTTGTATATTATTTTCCAAAGTTTTACGTAAAATATACAAAAATCTTATGTTCCTCCCTAAAATATACAAAAATGCTGGAAAAAAATATTCGCCTCCTTAAAATGCGTGGAAGTAGTTGGGGACTCTATTACTATACTTGTGACAAACGTATAACAGATTGGCAAACACTCTGCGGTTAAGAAACTAAGAACAAATTAACTAACCAAAAAAAAAAAAAAGAAATATATATGTATATATAATGATAGGAGTACTGTACTTGAAATCATGTATTTACACTACATATGCATGGTAATTATAAAAAATATTAATTTATAGATAAATAAAAATTTGTTTGACTCAAACATATCGATTTTGTTATAAATTTTCAAATATGTTAGAAATTGAAACTTTTTTTTTTTTAAGAAAGGGTGTAGGTGTAGGTATCTCAATTATATTGACACTGCAAACTTTAGCAATCTGCATATGTTATTAATAAAACTAAAAGAAAAACCTACAAAGTGAAGTAAGGGGGAACAACAAAATTCAACTACTAAGAATCTAAAATTATGAAGATTAATTTTATTCTTAAAAAATTCTTCGAGATAAAAGGAGGGATAATATTCCACCGGACAAAACCCTATCTAGAGATAACAAAGTTGACCATAACTCAACGCAAGAATTTTCCTCCCTGAAAATATGTGAACAGTAAAGCATTATCAGGTAGGGAAGATGAATACAATTTTCCACCTATTTTGAAGTTTTCAAGGGATAAACTGAGTTATGAAAAGCAACAACAACTAAATTCGAATTGCATTCTAACAAAAGATTATGCAACTATTTCTCAAAAGCTATCTTAATCGTCAATATGGTGTCCATAAGCTCTGCAAATAAAAGCATTATGAATACTTATAGGTATTGTGAAACAATCAAGAGAAGTTGCACTTCGATTTTTGAAAAGACCACCCCAAACAGAGGGCTCAGTGCTACATTTAATAGCTTCATTTGTATTACACTTTATCACGTAGCAAGGAGAGGGTTGCCATATGACCTGAATAATTCTTGGAGCTTTTGGTAAATGACTTGTGGCGGAGAACTTACGTGGCACAAATGACTCGGATGGAAAGTATATGTGTTATGAGATAAAGTTTCTAGGTAGAGAGACACATTAGAAGTAATCAGATAAATCGACTGGTGAAGAGGAATGTCCTTGTTGAAATATCTAGCCTGATTTCGACAAAATCAAATGCACCAGAATAGTTAACTACAATAGATATGACGACATCTCACAATTGATGACTCAAATTAGACTTGCACACCTACAAAACTAAAAAAAGACTAGAAGCAAACAAGTTAGTCATCAAGGTTTCCCAAAGCCACAACCAAAGTCGTTGGGTAAACGGGGGAGTCAAAGAAAAAAATGTTGAGTAGATTCAACATTTTGGCTACAAAGAAAATAAATCGAAACTATTGTATAACCTTTTTTCTAAGATTCTCATTGGTGGACATCTTGTCATGTTATATTCTCCAAGGAAGAAAGGAACATGATAGAGAAACACAACGTTTCCATATAAGTTTAGCCCAAGGAGTAGAAGTGCCAAAAGGACATTGGAAAGTGTAGGCATCTTTGAAATTTAAATTACTAGAAGTTGAAGAAGACCACACTAAACGATCATGGACTTCAAACTTGGGAATAACAACATTTTAAATCTCACTACACACAAAAGTGGAGTTTAACATGTTGGGGATAACTCAAGTGCCATCAAGAATGAAATCTTTAACCTTAGCATGAAGAAATGGATGAATCTCTAAAGGAATACCTAACAAATCAGAAATTGGGCGAGACAACCAATAATCATTCAAAAAATTGATATTGTGGCCATAACCAAACCACCAAGAAATATTATCTTGAATTAAAGAAATATGAGCTTAGATACTCAGCCGGGCGGAAGAGGATGTGTGGTATTTAATTTGCAAGTTATTATAAAGAGGTTTACTACGCATCATATTAAACCATTAAGTACCTAAAGAAATGAATTCCTATGAAAGCTTCAACAAACCAGCATTATTGATGGCCTTTAAGGAGCGCAAACTCATTTCCCCATTTTCAATGAGTTGACAAACCTTTTCCCGAGCTACTGTCACCATTTTTTTCAAAGAGATGTTTCCATACCAAATAAAATTCAGAATCTAGGTGTCTAAAGATTTTATAAGAGCACGTGGCCAAGAATACAAATGAAAATTGTATAAAAGCATATAATGGATAACATTTTTTATCAACTGCACCCTACCTATTATAGATAGAATTGCTCATTTCCAGACTGAAAGTTTGACTTTAATACCATCAACAATAGACATAAAATGTACCTTATGAGGTTTTCCTTTGAAAATAGAAATAACTAAACAGATAAATAGAAGCCGACCCGAACAAAGCCAAGAAGAGCTGCAAAAGCATAAGCTCTAGTCCTAGATATAGATCTAATATAAAATTTAGACTTATTATTATTGATCATTTGCCAAAAGCATTCTCGTAACGAGAGTAGTTTAATTTATATGCATCGACGATGAACACATCATAACCACTTATATCAATTATTTAAACTTGATTACCATACGAACATACATTTTTTGAACATCGAATGATTATGATTTAGTACCAATAAAAAACTCTTTATACTAAAAATATATATAAAAAACTCTTTACATTGATTCAAAAAGAAAAAAAGTCATTATTGACTGCAAAATGGAGTGAGTCTTCAACGAGTCTAAACTTGCGTCCTACAACTAAATAATTAACAAAATATATGATTCAAATTTTTTATGCTAAGAGGTAGAAGACTAGAAGCCACGTAACTAAGCTAATAAAAATATTAAAAGTTAAATAAGGACGGTTATGCTGTTCACGTATCAATTTCATTCTTTTTTATTTTATTTTAGTTTTCATATATAATACACAAGTAAATGGTGCTACTAATTGGAATAGTAACACAATGTTGGTACAAAGAATTATGCTAATAAATGTTAAAAAAACAATAATGCTTTTTCTTAACAAAAATAAACTAATAACATAATGTTAAATAGTTGATTCAATTATTTTTTAACATAAAAAATAAAAATTAAGGTTTTATGAACTTCAACCTAACAATATCGGCAGTTGAACTAGGACTTAAAGACTCATTAATTTTAATTTTTAAATTATATAGTTTTGATAAGTATTTAATATTAATAATAAAAATAAAAAATTCACCCTTTATTTATTACATTTTTAGATATGTCTTTGATTACTAATATTACTAACATTGTCCGTCAAAAAAAATTAAAACTCAATTGTATTTTTTTATTAACCTAGCTAGTTTGATCAATTAATACTCTTACTTACATGCCAAATTTTCAAGAAAATGTTGGTCATGATAAATTGTGAAGACAAATTTTATGGTACATGTCTCTGTTCAGTATATCTACCGGAACATTTGACATTTAAATTAATAGAAAAATAAGTTTAAAAAAAAAAACTATTTTTTATTATTTAAAAAATCATATTAAGAATTAAATATTATTTGTCAAAAGTGTAATTTCATTCTTTTTCTGAATTTTTATTACTCATATTAATGAATATTGAATTATTTTTACAGTGAAATACAAAAAATTAATGTAATATTTATAAACATTGAAATCATATTTTTTTTCTTATGAAATGATCTTTCTTAAAATACAAAAGTCAACAAACAACTATTTAATTTATAAAAATAATCATTAATTTATTAATTTAAAAAACAAATATATTAAAATACTTTAATTTATAAATGTATCGTAGAAATTCTCAATTATCAATATAAGAATTTCTATGAAGAAATCTTATCCGTTTTTACCACAATGTTTAATAAATTCAAAGCTAAATTGCATCAGTGGTCGCTTAACTTAATTTCAGTTAACGTTTTAGTCCTTTATCTATTTTTTTTTCCAATTTGGTCCTTTAATTTAATTTTAAGTGACAATTTGGTCTTTTATATTTTAAAATGTCAACAATGTTATCATTTTTTTTGCAAAAATTCATCAAAAAACCCATAAAATTAATTATCATCCTCAATATAATTTAAATTTTATCAAAGTCATAACTTAAATGTTTAAATAAACTTATATTTTCATCTCTAATAACATTAAATAAATAATAAATGACCAAATCGAAAAGAAACAAAATAAAAAAATAAAACATTAACTGAAATTAAATTAAAGGACTATCATAAATTACCCTAAATTCAACTACATGTATGTCAACCGTTCTACACTATATATGTTGGGGAATAATTCAAATTTCGAACTTCCAAGTAAATATAAGTCAGTGAAAATTTAAGAGATACATTAATTCCAAATATTGAATCGTTCTACACTATATATGTTGGGGAATAATTCAAATTTCGAACTTCCAAGTAAATATAAGTCAGTGAAAATTTAAGAGATACATTAATTCCAAATATTGGATGAACTCCACCATCGTAAAGAGGTGTCGTTTGAAGATGGAATATCAACTATGTCACATTTATGAATACACCGTCATGTTCTCTATATAAATAATTAATCATGATTCATCGGGAGAAAAGATGTATCTCAAATCTCTAAAATCGTTTTTTATTTTTCATTTTATCTAAATAAGTTATTTTATATATATTTAATTTATTTTTTGTTTTTTTCGTAGTTTTGTTGTCTTAGTGCAATGTTGTGTTTGTTCATCATCTTTATGCAACATTTTGTTTTTGCATCTTGATGTGATGTTTTGTTTTTACGTCTTGTTGCGGTGTTTTTTTGGTTCAGATTGACA
Source organism: Cicer chorassanicum (assembly GCA_037974735.1). Classification (NCBI taxonomy): domain Eukaryota; kingdom Viridiplantae; phylum Streptophyta; class Magnoliopsida; order Fabales; family Fabaceae; genus Cicer; species Cicer chorassanicum. The sequence goes on from JBBPBP010009780.1 coordinate 29,159,451, forward strand.
TATCAACTTCAATCAAGTGCAAATTCAATCAATGACTTTAGTGTCATCAATGTTACAATTTTGAAGACATTAGTATTAAGGACACCTCAATTTTATCATATTTGTAAGTTTTGTCACATTTGTAGACATTTCGCTGTTGTGTGCTATTAACCTAAGAAGTGTGAGTTTGTTCACAAATTTATCTTTTTCGATTTTAACAATTTTGAATTATAATGTTCTCGATTAATGAAATTTTTATCAATTTAAATAAATAAATATTGTAACTCAAATAAAATTGATCGGTTGAATTTGCATACAAATCACTTATATACATACATATCCACACATACATAAGGCAAAACTTACATAAATAAATTAATTGAAAACAAGCTTTACTCTTTTGAAGAGGCACACAATACATGGCTTACTTGATTATTTTCATAATAATCATGTAAAAAATATAACATTTTAAAACTCATATAAACTTCAAGAAAATCATTGGTAGCAAAGTTTGAGTAGCTACTAAGAATAATATAATTAGCTTGTTATTCTTCACACTTCCATTTCCCACAGGTTCATCCCCTACATGAAAATTTGGCAGAGGTGGTGAATCAATTATATTTGGATCATCTTCTGAATTAAATTGAGGTGGTGGTGGTGGTTGATTACTTGGAGAATCCTTGAGAGGTTGACACTTCATTCCCAAGAGACAATTATTTGTTGTGCTAAAATAAAAAAATTAATCAAAGTTATAAACTATAAAAGTAGAGTCTAGTGATTACAATTTAATTGGTAGCCATAAAGACATTAACATGTAAGGATTCGAGTTGAACTCGTAACTCAGTATTTTTTTTTTCTTCATATTTATAGTGTGTGCATCTAACTACTAAGTTATTTGACAAAAAAATGTAAAAGAAGAAAATTTGTTAAAAAAGATTGATTGAATTAGTTGAAATAGTCACATTTACTCAATTTAGAGTACTAATTTGATTGTAAAATTTTTATTTTTAAATAAGTATCGTATCAATTTTTCCTTCCAGTTTGTTTTTTTGTTAACAACTAATTAACAAAATGTTACTGTTATGTTACTTTTTATAAGTCATCGAAATTTAACTTATTTATCGAATAAATCTTTAATTTTTATCGACACATTTGTTTATTATAAAAAGGAATAGAGAGATTATATTAAAATTCCCCTAACCAACTTTCTTCCTTCCATTTTCTAATGCAGTTGGAAAAGAAAAAAAAAATCAACTTACTCAATTTCAATGTTCTTATTATTCACAAGAGATGCAGGTATGGAACCATTGAACCTATTGTAAGACAAGTTCCTGCATAAATCAAAGGAAATTTTTTTTCATTTTATTGAACTCAAAGTATGTGTTGCATTTGTTGAAACAAAAATGTTAATAATTAATTAGAATGAAACTTACAATGTCTTGAGATTAGGCAAGAGGCCTAGGAAATCAAGAATAGGTCCTTCTATGGTATTATTGTGCAAATCACTACAACCCAAAAAAGTTTGAATATTTATTAAATATTAAAACAAAAATGCTATTAGCTAGTCATTTCAAAACAAATACAACAACACAAAGTTGCAACAAACAATCTGTAATTCACACAGTCAATACGACGGTAATTGTTGGATCAATCAATAGACAGTAATTGTTAGATCGATATCAAATAGTTCATATATATTTAAATGTATATTTTAATTTTTCTAAAACTTATAAATATAAGTTTAAAATATGAACCATTTAATATCGATTCAACAGTCACTTACGTGCTGACTAAATGAATGCGTATATCGATGACTAAAACAAATTTATATCTCACATGATTTCAAGTGAAGTCATGGAACTGAAATCTGGAAGTGTGCCTTGTAGCTCATAACCACTAAGATACCTATCATTTTTCAGTCACATAAATATCACCAAATTATTAGTAGCTACTATATACATACATAACTTATAATTTATGATATTTATATATTGAAGTGATATTAATTAACTTACAATGCTATTACACGAGGTTTGGAATCAGAGGTACATTGTATCCAATCCCAACTATAAGGATATGGTTGACAAGGATCTCCACGCCAATCCACAAGCACTTCAAATGATAATTGAAGTTGTAACAAACCTTCCACTAATTTGACAAAGAAAACACATAGCAAAAATGTGAACATAAATTTCATAGAAAAATAATTGAAACTCATGGTAAATTAGTATAAATAAGTTTTATAGAATGTCTAGTTATATTTTAGGCACAATTGCTTATGCGATCCCTTAATTTAATTTCGGATAACACTTCGGTTCTTTATCTTTTTTTTCTTCCCGATTTGGTCCTTTATTAAATTTTATTACAAATTTTCAAAAATATAAAGAATGAAAATATGAGTTTATTTGAAGATTTGAGTTATAAATTTGATGAAATTTGTATTATATTGAAGATGATAATTAATTTTATGGGTTTTATTTGAAATTTTTGATGAATTTTTGTAAAAAAATGATAACATTGTTAACATTTTAAAACATAAAAGATCAAATTTTAAAATTAAATAAAGGACCAAATCCGAAAGAAAAAAAAAAAAAAACTGAAGTGTTATCTGAAATTAAGTTGAGGGACCGCATGAGCAATTATGCCTATATTTTGTTATCTTGTGAAATACATTTCTCTTATTAAATTCAATTAGTAACACTTCTGTGTGAAATTTAAATGAGTCGATAGAAAATGAAAATAGAAATAAAAGCAGAGAAATAACAAAATCTTACATATTTTACTTGAATAAGAGGCGTGTAAAAATTTATGTATTATTTGATTTTTTTTAATAATACATAAATGTTTAAACATATGTTTCTTTGAAACCATTCACTCTATCCCTTTATGATCGTCCAAACATATAACAAGCATATATCTTAATATTTTAAAAACATTATAAGATATATTACCCCTAGACTCTTTTTCTTTTTTTACTTAAGTTAAATTTTATTTGGATAAATAATTTAATTAAGTGTTTATAGCATAATTACTAGAGAAAAACCAAAATCCCTATTTCTATATAAATTTTATAAACTATTATCATAATCTATCTTAAAAAGAATTAATGCAAATAAATGAAAAACAACTTATTGACACGTTATAAACTGTTTGCAAAAGTTTTTTTCAAATAAATACTTATCATAAGTAAAAAAATTCAAATAAGTTGATCTAAATAGATAATTACTCACTTACCATCTCTACTATCTGTTCCAACATTAAATGCATCACTAATTGTATAAACTTCAAGAGCATTAAGTAAAGGAGGAAAAGTTGAAGTATCTGAAGCTTGCAAAATAAATGTAGTATTTGCTGAAGCAGTCATATTGGTTATAGAAACTTCTTTCACACTTCCAAGAGGAGGAACAATAGGACTTGAAAATGGCTTATTGTCTATGTAGATTTGAATTGATCTTTTTCCAAATGCACTTTCCATCACTTCTGAGAAATAAGCATTTATATAAATTGGAAGTTCCTCTTGTGGAAGCCTATTGATAAATTGTATGTATTGTGAAGTGCTTGATGAAACAATTGCATTTTGTAGTGCATCTTGTGGTGGATGATCTTCTGAAGTACTTATGTCAAAGTTTGATTCTTCACTTTTTACTTCAGAAAGTAGGATACCATATGCAGGGGTCCATATTCGATCAAAAATATCATTTGGATACCTATTTTAAAATTCTCAAATAATTCAGATACATACAAAATAATTAGATCGATTATTCATTTTTAAAATACAAGTTTTAAAGTATATTTACTGTGAGACGGATGAAATATATGAAAACTTTTGATCTTAGTTTATCTCGTATGAATGTTAAAAACATAATCATTAGAGTGTGTTTGGATAAAGTAAATGAAAATTTTATGAAATTTAAAATACTATGTAAGTTAAATGCTTTAATTGAATTTTTTCAATTTGTAAATTTTGTTGTTTGAATAGAGTATGCTTAGTTAGGTTTGAGTAATTTTTCAATATCTCAAAATTAAGTTTTAAGATAAAAAAAAATATAAATATCAAAAG
>JBBPBP010009780.1:29167373-29178773 GCA_037974735.1 Cicer chorassanicum
ACTAAACAAACAACTATTTAATTTAAGGTTGTATGTGTAATAATGCAGTTGATAATAATGTAATATATTTTTGAGATAAATTAAAATTAATATATTATATATGTTTTATTAAACATGTTAATTTTGATAAATCTTAATAATCTATCGAATGATTTTAAATTAATTTTAATCTAACAATAAATTTTTAATCTAACAATAAATTTTATAAAATTTGTATTCGATGAAATATTATTCAATAGTATAATATTGATATGATATTACATCGACGTAATCCTCAAATATATTATATTTAGTTTATTAGTTTTATTATAAACAATTGTAATAACTTGTACAAGGTTATTTATCTATAATAAGTTACGGAGTCGCTGTAAAATTGCACTTTAGGACCTGAATATAAAGTGCTAAGTTGTTGAAGGAATATTTTACTATTATAAAACCACCACGATTACAAAACATTCACTTGGTTGAACACATGAGAAACCTGCAGGATTTTCAACAAAAATAACATCAACAAAAATAACATTATTGTGTGCTTTTCAAATAGATCAAGTGCAGGCTAACCATATGATAGTTAACTTTTCCTTGATCTCCTTAATACCTCGAAGTAACCCACAAAAAACTTGAACATGCGAAAATGGCGACATAGACCTTATACAACTAATATCCAACCACCTCAAAATAAGAAGCCACACTTCACTAGAAGACGAACATTCAAAAAAATAGATGATATATCGATTCCTCCATTTCATAAGCTCCTACAGATAACAGCAGGTTCAAAGATGCAAAACCACGGCGCACCAAATTATCAGTAGTTGGAAAGCGATTCCTCGGAAGTCTCCAACCGAAAATAGACACCTTCAAAGTTACCACCTTAGTCCAAACAAAATCATGCTTATGGACTCAAAGAGTCAGACTATGCTCTAACAATAAACAATACGCATTTTTCACCGAGTAACATTCTCCATTTGCATGACCTAAGTCCACTTGTTTAAGATGTGTTCCTGCAAAGAAAAATTAGCCAATCCAAAAACACACTCCCACAACAAATCCTCTTCCCATTGAAAAAATTCCTCTTTCACCACCCCCTACACCACTTATGAACATATCAGCCACAAAAACGTTTTATTCACGACTAAATTAAAAAGACAACTATATTTAACACATAAAGTCTCCTCAGTCACCCACAACTCCTTCCAAAAAAAAGTGTCACGACCATCCCCCACAACTCTAGCTACCCGATTCTTAAACCAATTCTCTATGGACCCCTCTCCATTGTGCACTGACTAAATATCCTTCTAACACAAATACACCATTCCACCTCTGTTCTCCGCTCTATCAACCCCCACCCATACTTTGTGGCCAAAACATTATACCACAAACTATTCTCTTATGTTTTCAATCGCCAACACCATTTCCCTAGCAAAGCATAATTAAAGTAGTAAGTAGATTCCTCACTTGAAACACCTCATTTTTCGAGGTTGACACACCACATCCCAAATAATCCAATGCATTTTCCGCTTAGCCTCACACCTTCTCCATAAAAAAGATTTAAATAAAGATTCAATACGAGAAATGGTACCTATAGGGGCCTTGATGAAGGAAATAAAATAAACCGAAAGAGCAGACAAAAGGCTTTGAGAAGAACAAGACGACCTTCCATAGACAAGTTTCAACTCTTCCAACCAGATAACTTCGCACGAATCCTATCGATCATTGAATTCTAGAAAGATAGCATTCCCGGGTTCCCACCAATATGTATACCAATATAATTAAAAGGTGAAAGACACATTTTGCAATTAAGGATCCTAGATGCTTCCGCCATCTAAGAAGGATTCACATCAATGCCTACTAGTCAACTCTTATGAAAATTTAATATAAGACCACCCTCATTCGTCTTTTCCTCTTGCTTATCTTCTTCTACCACAACAATGAAATCATATTCAATCTTCAACTTCTCCTCCATCTTCTCAAACTTAACCACTTGCTCAAATAACCTCTCACATTGACTTTCAAATCTTTCAATTGAAACCATGTTATTCTTCATGAATTCAACCAAAATACCGTAATGTGAAAGTCTTTGTCATCTGATTCTTTGGAAAGAGTTTTAGGAGGTAGAATTTGTTCCCAATTGATCTTTTTAATATAACACTTGTCGTTTTCTGCTTCTTTGACCAAAAAATCTTCATATTGTATTAGTGCGACAAAGTCATCAAAACAAGTTCCATTCCCATGTCCTTCTCCGCAAAAGTCACACCTAAGAGGCTGCATCAGAGGAATTTGAGGGTGATGTTTTAAAAATGTATCTCTCAAGATTTTTCCATCAATCATGCGACATATATCAGATATAAGACAAGTATCACACTCTTCATATAATTGTAGTAGAATATCATCATTATAATCTTCCATGCTCTACAGCGAATAATTATCTCAAATAAAGAAGAGACAAACCACTAGCACATGACATTAGCAAGCTCAACAAATAAAAATAGAAAATAAAAGAAAAACATTTTTTTTCAAAATTATAAATAAAATAAAAGCAAAATTTTACTGCAGAGCAAAAAATTTCAATTAAGTAAATAAAATAAATTCAATAGTGATATGGCAATCTCCGGCAACGACGCCAAAAACTAGATAGCGTTTCAGCAAGTGTACTGAATCGTTGCAAGTAATAATAAAACGGTAGTACCGAGTGTCGAACTCAAGGATTTCATTTTACTATCGAGTTGTATTTAATTACTAAAATTGAACAAAAAGTTTCCGAATTGATTGAAATAATATTTAAAATTAACAACAGTAATATAATTGAACTTTTATAATAAGAAAAATGTCAGGGATGAGGTTCACTTCGAATCCAACCTTAGTGTCTAATTTGATCATAGTTACTGAATTCCTTTATTAAATTATTACCGAATTCTCTTTATTATTCTTGCCATAATGTCTTAGTGACAGAACCTTTAATTCCGAAGTAACCCCTAATTCCTTAGTGGATTTAAGATTAGAATTAAGCCTTACCGTACATGAATTCTCTTGTTAAACTATTGCCTTTGCAACTAATTTAATTGGTTTCATGACCTGCATCTATCGCTAGACTACAAATTCATGAATTTCTCATCTCAAGCATTCGTACAGTCCACTTTCGTTTCAAAATACGAATTGTAAAAACATTTTAATGTTGATCAAGCAATAAAAAGCATTAAGCACAGATATGAGAAAAATAATTCAATAAACTAATTCATATAACTAGAAATCAAATCAAAAAAATAAGGGCTTCATCTTGTTACACTCATCCCTAACAAATAGGGTTTAGTTACTCATGACAGAGATAGAAAAGATAGAGATTAGAGAAGAATTACAAGAAACATTCATAAATGATTCTTGATAAAACTGCTCAAATGGTGTTAGAAACGGTCGTCTTTGAGTTTCTCTGCTAGGGCACAAGTCTCCAAACTTTCCAATAGTAAAAAAGATCCCTAGAAAGTGAAAAAAAATGCATTTTAATGAATGTTGTCGTGTGCCACGCGCCCCAGGCGCAGCTGTTGCGCTTCAGGTGCACAACATATGTTGTCTGACTTATACTGCATTTTACTCCTCTTTCGCTTCTGAATTTGGTTTTGGTGTCTTCATGAAAGTTGTAGATATGGATCTTAGCTTTTATTTGCACTTGGTTTGACTCTAATTGGACATCTACAAATCCAGATATGGCTGAAATACTCCACATAGATCATGTTGATTTCTCACCAAAATTCAGCACTGCACTAAATCAAAGTAACAACACAAAACTACGAAAAATCTCTACTTAATCAAGGAAATAAGAACATAAACATTTCATTAAATCAAAGAACTATAATCCACAAAATATATCAAATAACTCCTTAAATTAACTAATAAATAAACGATAAATAAGACTAAAAACAATGAAAAATATGCATATGACTGACCTTGTACCCTCTAAATACGCCAGCCTCTGGCGTCGTGCTATCAATCACATTCAACCCTTCAACTGTTAGTAAGAATAAAAAAAATGTGATAATGGGTCCCTTTGAAGCTCACCCTGCCCCATTCGAAACTCATCGATTGGGGGTATAATGTACGCTTGGTTGAAGTTTAATTTCTCTACTAATAATATTGGTTGTGCTCTTTGGTCGTGGACTATCTGCTTTGGAGTAATTGTTTGGAGTCTATAGAAAGATATGAATGAACTAGTGTTTTCAAACTCCTCTGACTTGTACATGAATTTCTAGATTAAAACTCAACATCATGTCCATCTGATTGTTAAAAAGACTAATAAACTCTTCGGGTTTTGGGAACACTAGTACTAAGACTACTTGAAAAAAGCACCCTTATGTGGATAATACATGGCAAGTTAGACGCTGAAAATGTTTTTTTTTTTTTGCTGAAGCTTGACCTATTCTTCAAGGTGTTAGGGGGACTTGAAATATGAGCTTAAAAAAGGTCATCATTGAAAGCGGTTCTAAATATCTAATTAACATGTTCAGAGTTGAGTCGTCTACTTTGTCAGGTCTCCGATCTCTCTTGAAAGACATGCATTTTCTCCTCCATCTTCGTGATTGGAGTACTTTTCTTCGTCACATTTTATGTGAAGTTAATCATAATGTTGATTTCCTAGTAAAAGAAAGTTTGCGCGCCTCTCTAAATTTATATTTTTTTTTTTACTGAATTTTCTATTTTATTTGATAGTATTTTGCATACTGATCATAAAGAGATAATTCTTTCTTCTTCTACTAGTTAATAATCTAGCTCTATTTCTACCCCAAAAAAAATGTACGAGTAATATACTGTTATTTTGCATCTATACCCCTTTTTATTTAAAACTCTTCATTATACCATATATTGAAATTTATATACCAAAATGTCTTACTTTTATGACCTTCAGTAGGTCACATCCCCGCTCTGCGACTACTTGAAGGATAATTTCTTTTTCTGCAGTTAGAGGTCGCATCTATAGGATGCAACCATCTATAACCTTTTAATTTTTTTTAACAAATGAGTTATTGTTAATTTTATAAATAAAAAATAATTAAAAAAACAAACTTATATTTATAAAGTAAAAAAATACATTTTATAGAAAATAATACATCAAAGTTAATGCGGCTGGATAGATGTGTCAAAACAAATAACATGTTATAATATTTTAATAACTCCCTCCTATTTTACAGATAATTTAGCAACTTAATTTTATTTTGCTAACAATTTTCTCTTATTTTTTCTCCGAACCTAATAAATAAAAAGTAATAGGAATAATCAAAAAAAGTAATTTATATTAATAAAATCGCATTACTGAGTTTAACTCTATTGCTCATACCCTAGTTTCTTCTTCTTCTTCTTCAACCACTATTTTCTTCTTCTTCACAATCTCATACCCTAGTTTTACTCTATTGCTTCTGAGTTTAATTTCAATCCCATTTTGTTTCCTCACTTCCTCTCAAATCAAATATCGACCCAATTTCAATTCCAATTTTACAAAACCGTTTTTTTTAACTATGAAGTTTCGTTACGCCATGGTTTGTTCTTCAAACCAGAACAGAAGCATGGAAGCACACTCACTATTCAAGAGACAAGGTTTCGATGTGTCTTCTTATGGAACGGGTGCGCACGTTAAGCTTCCTGGTCCTTCCCTCAGAGAACCAAATGTCTACGAATTTGGAACTCCTTATAAGTATATGCTTGATGAGCTTCGCAGAAAAGACCCTGAACTGTATCCTTTTCTTATTTAAACTTTTTTTTTTATATAGATTTTTTGATTACCCTTTTGAGTTTTTTGGCTGAAAATTATATTTTGAAGTTGTGGGGTTGGTTCAAATGAAAAAAGTTTCAATTTTTTGGCTGCTTCATTAATTTAGTTTTAGTAGAGTTTTAGGTTTCTGTTATGCATGAATTAGAGGAAGCGTGAATAGTGTTGTGTATTTTTTTTATTAAGATTGCGGAAATGGATTGGGATTGAGTGTATAATGCGTTTAATGCTTGTTTGCTGTATGTTTTGTTTTGGTTTTAACCCTTTGGGGAGAGATTGGGGCCATGGTAATTTGGGATTCGGCCGTAAGTAAGTAAAGTCTGTCTAAAATTGTTCTAGTCATGGTTAGAACCCGAGTACTCTCGATTGATTCGACATGTAGTGAAGTTCATTGATCACTTGGTTTATGCTTGTTTGTTGTATTTTTTTTAGTTTTAACCCTCTGGGGTTTCGGGAGATTGGGGCCCTGATAATTCGGGATTCGGCTGTTGGTAAGTATAGTATCTCTAAAAATTGTTTTAGTTATAGTTCAAACTCGAGTATTCTCGATTGATTTGATCTCTAGTGAAGTTCATTGATCAATTGGTTTGTGATTGTTTGTTGTATGATTGTATGCAAAACAATTCCAATTTTCAGCTTCGTTGAAGTTTTTTTTTTTGTCTTTTCATTCTTGTTGTTGTTCCTTTGATATGCTTTCAGTTTAGTTGGCTGATAATTTCTCATGGCACTAAGAAATGATAGGGAATTTTGTTTTATGAGCAAATGTTAGTAGTTAAGTTGTTAGATGGGAGGAGGAAATGCTAGTAGCAGGGATCAAACCCTGGACCCCCTTCTTAATAGTCCTTCGGTGTCTCAACCCAAACTATTCGGCTAATCCTTCGGGGACAAATAATGGGGATTTTGTAAGTGAGGAGAGGGCTAGATTAGGATTGTGTTGGCAATGCGATTTTGAATTCATGTTTTGTATGGTGAGATGGATTGGAACCTTAACAAGAGTGGAGCTACAAGCGAAATGGAATCCTACCGATGCTTAAAAGAAATTCAGGTGTGAAATTGGCGCCTCAAAGATGGCAAGAAAATGCGGCTGATGGCACATTTGATGTGGTAATCACATTTGAAGAAAAAGTTTTTGATATGGTTATAGAAGGTGGTACTCTTTTTGTCTTTGTAGAGAAAACTCTTTGAATATATGATTTGGTTGGTTTAAAGTTGAGATACCTATCATTGCAAATGTCTTTTCATTTTCTCTGTTAGATCACATGAACAGTAGGGCTGCAAATACCTTTTCTTTTTCTCTTTTTTTATCGCATGAAAGACAGAGCTGCAAGATACATAGGTTATGCTCTTGATGATTTTTCTTTTTATATTATTTGTTAAAAGTATATTTTTTCTAGACATAAAAATTATTGGCAAAACACATAGGTTACTCAAGAATAAGGGTTGTGTAATTTGAATAATCGATGTTTCATACTTTCTACAATTTAACTATATTTTAATCTTTGTCCACAACTTCTATGTTATTGAAATTTTAATAATGTGTAAAGCTTTTGGCTTAGTTTTTATGTCTATCTTTATGTGAATATTCCTGTGGAATGAAGATGGTGTTGATCCAACACAACGGCTCTTTAATCGTATGTTGTTTGACCGCAATTTTATTTTACAATGTGTAGATCTCCATAATAGAGATCACGTTTTATTGAAAACGGTGTTGGTAGTCAACTTGGAGGTGAAGGATAACCACGAGGAAGCCGCTATAGGCGCAAGGCTTACTTTAGATCTTTGTCAAGAGGTTTGTCTCTCATGCATCATATATTTCCTTTGCATTCATATATATGCAATCCTTGTTTGGCAGAATTGCACTAAGAACCCTTTAACTTAATTTGAAGTTTCAAACAGGTACTTTATTCTATTTTAAGATAAAAAAGGGCAATTATCTTTCAGAATGACCAACATTATTGGACCTTTAGTGACTTTTTCGTCCAAAATCGTGAACAAATAGCCTTATTTTGACATGTAATTTGTCATTATGTCTTTACTTTGGTGCTATTTTGATCTTATTTTGGAACTTTGATGCCATTTTTGCTAGTATTCCATGAATTAAAAATTATGGTTGACATTAGTGATGTCAAATAGCTGCTATAGTGCAACGGAAACTCCGGTAACGGAAACTCATCGGAGTTAGTTACACGGTGAGGGAGATTCATCCAGAGAGAATAATAACAAGCTAAACCGTAACCGCTACAACCACTGAAAACAACGTGAAAGAGACCGAGTTCTTTAGCGACGGTTGAAGTCCAACCGAAGAAAATATCGGAAACTATGGAAAATTTATTATGAGGTTGTTGGGTGATGAGGTTTTGGATGAGTTGTTTGAAGGGTGATTGGAGAGAAAGAGAAGCTTGGATGAGTTTGATGACGAGGTTGTAAGGGACAGTGTCGGTGTTTTCTGTGTTGGGTGGGAGGTTATGGTTGGAAGAGATGAAAGGGATTTGAAGGAGTTTGATTTTTGAGTTTTGTGGGATAGAGGATTTGAGTTTTTGAATGTTGAGTGGGGTGTTGATTATGATGATGTTGTGGTTTTTGCTTTTTTGTTCGAGGTGTAGGGCTAGTGCTAAGAATGGGATTATGTGACCTTGTGCCATGAATAGGAATAGCACTATGGATTGCTTTTCTTCCATTGATGCTTGCTTCTTCTTCTTCTTCAGTGGTGAGGAAAAACAGAGAGACAGAGTTTTTAGAAATTGATGCCATTGATGCAATTTTAGAAATTGAACAAATTTCTTTTGCTCCAAGGTACCGTGTTGTCAAATAGCAGCAATTGTGACACTATAGCACTATAACGTAGTTCTATAGCACTATAACGTAGTGGAAGTTGAACGAATCACTATTTTCCATGAGACCAGAATTGCACCGCATTTCCAAAGTAAAGATATAATGACAAACTACGTTTCTAAAAAGGACCTAAATAAGACCATTTATTCATGGTTTTGGACAAAAATTTACTAAAGGTCAAACATTGTTGTTGTTTAGAAAGATAAATAATATTTTTTATGTAAAAATATTATTTGCCTGCTTGTTTTCTATGATTATTTGGAGATGACTCCTTTTATAATGTTTTCATATTTGTTTGCATAGATTGAAGCTGTTGAATCATGGGAGGAGTCAATTGATGATATTATTGTTGGTTTTGAGAAACAACATAGGAGGAAGCTTCTTTATAGCATTTCTTTCTACTAAAATTAGAACATTTTTTCCTATGAAATTTTTGTTTAACCTTTTGTATAAGATTGGCACCTATGTTTAGTTTTAAATACAAATGATGTAATGATTGTTGTGCATTGAAATTTAGAAGGCTTAAACTACAAAATTCAATAAGTCCGTTTGTTACAGCTTTAAAAAAAATGATTTTAATACTATTTCATTTTTTTGTTATAAATTTTTTCAAAATGAATTTAAAATTAAAACTTCAAATGATAAATTGATTTAAATAGTTTATAATAAAAAGTCATTTTAAGTATTTCATCTATTTGTTATAATTATTTTTTTAGATAACGGAATTTTAAAAAATGATTAAATTGAGAAGTTATTTTAAATAAATTATCATAAAAAACGTTTTTAGAAATATAAAGATAAAATTATTTTTTTCAAAATCTATAATAAACAGGCCAATATCTAGCGTGGATTAAAATTTTTAGTAAGTGATAAAAATTCATTGAACATATTGATTTGGAGTTTAGTTTCAAGGAATTATCTTATTGATTTGGAGTTTAATTTCAAGGTTTTGCTAGTATTTGAGTATAATAATATTGTGAATTTCATCGTTGAAATCAATCTAACTTGTATTTTAACTAAATTCATTTAAATTTTGGTCCTACTGAAATCAACATGTTTAACGTCAAAGTTGTATAGTTTGCATTGTGGATTTGATATTTTAAACACGTAAATTCAATCTATTGGCCATATATATTTTTAAAATTAGTTTTCTATTATTTTTTTGAGAAATCTTTTCTATTATTGATATATTATAATTTAGTTTTGAATTTGATCTGAGGTTTTGTTGTATTTTGCTAACATTTTTCTTTAAGGAGCGGTGATTGTGTTGCCTTACCACAAAGTCTTTTTAACATTTTATTTTATAAAGTCTTTTAACTTATTCTTTCACATATATTCTTTAAGTTTTAAAACGTGCAATGTTGCACTTTTTTAAAATAGAATTCTGTTAAAAAGCACTCATGGACAAGTCAAAATCTAACTTTTAGTTAAAATATTATATTGAACAAAGTGGGGACTATTAATGTTTATGTCTAAGACACGACGAGGTATGTTATTAATGGAAATTTAGATATTTTTCAAATATTGGGCAACGTTTTTCACGGCAGTTTATATCAAAAAATTTCTACTAGCAATGTTAAATTACTACTTGAGTCTATTTTAATTTTGTGGATTAGTACTACTACCTATGTCTCTAACTATATAACCACCGTTTAACAAAAAAAAAAGTTATCTTTAGATATAAGTGCTATTGTCTAGAAGTTTTATCTCAACTGACAACAAATGTTGACATTGTTAGGTTGAAGTCTTAGCTCAACTGACAAATGTCGATATTGTTAGGGTGGACGTATTGTCCCGGGTTCGAACCTAGGACCTCACAGTTGTGTGAGTTAATTATCGTAAAATTTATCATATCTTCTAAGACCAAAAAATAAAAATATAAGAATTATTTGAAATTATTAGATGTATTTATTATTATTTTCAAACATATCTTTTTATTAAAACTAGGTTAAATTATGTTTTTAGTCTTTGAAAATATATCAAGTTTTGGTTTTAGTCTTTATAAACTTCTTTTTGTCTCTATAAATATATCTTTTACTTTTAGTCCTTCATATTTTTCGCACGTAGAAGAATTTTGGAACAAGAATAATGATTTTACTCGAGTTGTTTCTAAATCTTAAAAAAAAAAAATCAAAGAAATAAGAGATTACGATTGTCTTGTTATTATATATGTCCACGTGTCAATGTCGTGTTTGGAAAATTAACTATGATGATAGACATCTTAGAATAAAGAGTTTATTGTGTTTTTGGTCTTTGTAATATAGATGAAATATAGTTTTAGTCTCTGTGATTTTTTTTAATGTTACCATTGTAATTTTTCTACTTTTAGTCCTAGATGAAACATTGTGTTGAAGTGAATTATTAAACTTTTTTACCATCTCTAATTACATAATTTAATAACACTTAAAAATAAAAATAAAAAGAATAAAACATAAAGGAACGGATGGAAAATGAATAAAACATCGATTTAGTCCTTAAACTAACACTTTCTCACTAATTTAGTCCATGAAATATTAAATTCAACATTCATAAATTATTAGTCTCTTCGTTAATTGTATCTGTTAAGTGAACGTTAATAGTCCCTAAATTATGAAAATATTTAAAAATAGTCCTTAATTTATCATAAAAACAATAATTTAATCCTTAAGATTTAATTTTCTTTGTTATCAAACACCTCAAGGTTTAATGAAGTCCCGATGTTCTAGTTTTTTGATGAACTTTGTATGGATTATAGTTTTTGAATCTATTTTGTGATAAATTATAATTTAATATAATGAGTTTATAGATTCTGGTTTATTTTACTGATTTTTCTTGTT
>JBBPBP010009780.1:29229536-29242126 GCA_037974735.1 Cicer chorassanicum
AGTCATTTATCTTTTTGTTTCATTTTTCTTTAAAATTATGATGTGTCTTAAATTATGATGATATAGTAAGCCACACAAGAGTACATGTAATAATTTGATCTCTCAATTTAATTACGAGTAATAATTTAATCTTTTAATTTTTTACATGATTTAATTTTAAATGTTAACCATGTTATCTTTTTTTTTACAAAATATGTTTTAAAAAAAAAATTAGGTGATGACTATTCATCATATGCATATTTTTCTTTGTTTTTAGTCTTGTTTATCTTTTACTCATTAGTTAATCTAAGGAGTTATTTGATATATTTTGTTGATTTTAGTTCTTTGATTTAATAAAATGTTTATGTTCTTATTTCCTTGATTAATTAGAGATTTTTCGTAATTTTGCGTTGTTACTTTGTTTTAGTGCAGTGCTGAATTTTGGTGAGAAATCAACATGATCTATATAAAGTATTTCAGCCATATCTGGAGTTGTACATGTCCAATTAGAGTCAAACCAAAAGCAAACAAAAGCTAAGATCCATAGCTACAACTTTCATGAAGACTCCAGAACCCAATTCAAACTCAAATGAGGAGAAACATGCAACAAACGTCAAACATAAGAAGTTGTGCGCCTGAAGCGCAACATCCGAAAAAAGAGAAGATTAAAAAGATGAATACTATGAAGACTATTCTCAATCTTGGAATCCAAGACGAGAATACGAGCAGCACGTTGAAAATTGCGGTTTGTACCTGCTAGAGCATTCATAGTTGAGTGAAGAAAATAATAACAGAATAATAGAATTGCAATAAAACAGTGAGGAGTGAGTGTTTGAGTTAAGTGTTTTTGATGATATATATATATATATATATATATACATAAGGAAGACGAAGATCGAGAATAAAAAAAAAAACGCACCAATTACTCTAAATTTAATTCTAGGTTGAGGAGAGAAACTCGATAAGCATTCATTGTAACGTATTAAAACAATATTTTCCCCCCAGTTGTGTTTGTTAGAAAGAGGCAAGAGATTTCCAGTTACAAATAAAAAGAGGGAAAATCTCTTCGTGACACTTACAGGAGGTTCAAGAGTTCACTAACATGATACCCCAATCATGTTTATGACGACACTGCTCAGATGCAAATATTCTGTAATGGTTTGAGGCCTAACACTAAAATTATGTTGGATCCTACAGCAGGTGGTTCTTTGAATTACAAGACCGCATCAGAAGCACGCAAAATTATTAAGATCATGGCATCAATTGAACAAATGATGTTGTATGACAATGGTGGTGGGTCAACAATTGGTATATTGGAATTGAATGTTATGAATGTTGGGTTGGCTCCAGGCAGGTTGCTCTCAAAACAGATAGAAGATGTTATGGCCGATGAGATAAACAAAGGGATGGCATCTCTAAATATACAACCCCAAGTGGCACCTGTCAAATTATTGAAACATACGAGTTGTAACTTTTGTGGGGGAGCACATAAAAATGGAGCTTGTGAAGCACTGGATGAAAATGATATAGAAGACCTAGAAGAGGTAAATTTTATGGGTAATAACGGGGAGCAGAACAATACCTAATTTAGTACGTACAACCTTGGTTGGAGAAATCATCCAAATTTTTCTTGGAGAGATCAACAGGGTGGATTTCAGGGTTAACAAGGAGCTGAAGCAAATCAAGCGCCACCTCAAAAAGCTGCTTGGGAGAGCGTTATTGAGAAGTTAGTATCAAGTACAAGTTCTTTCATTGAAGAGTCAAGAGCCATCCAAATAAATCACTCAGCATCAATAAAGAATCTGGAGACCCAAGTGGGTAAACTTGCTCAACAAATGGCACAAAGAACGCGTGAAAATTTGCCTAGTGACACAATTCTGAATCCGCGAAATAATGCCAATGATGTGACAACGAGGAGTGGCAAGGTAAGTGAAAAAGTACCACCTAAAGTGAAACAGAGTGGAAGTACTTCAACTTCAACCCACTTTGAGGAAATGGTCACCCCGACATCAGTTGAGGAGCACATCGCTCTTGAAAAGGAGGAAGAACCTGTGGTACAGAAAAAGGAGACACTGCCAAAAGCAGAAATTTGACTTCTGTTTCCTCAAAGATTAGAAAAGGAAGAAACTGAAAAACAATTCAGTAAGTTTCTTGATATTTTTAAAAAATTGCAAATTAACATTCCTTTTGCAGAAGCACTAGAGCAGATGCCGACATACGCCAAGTTCATGAAGGAGATTCTTTCAAAGAAAAGAAAAATCGACGGTGAAACAGTGATGCTTACTGAAGAGTGCAGTGCTATTCTACAGAGGAAGCTGCAACCTAAGCTTGGAAGCTTCTCTATTCCTTGCGCTATTGGGGATAGAACTTTTGGGAAAGCCCTGTGTGATCTTGGAGCTAGTGTGAGTCTTATGCCTCTTTCAATATACAAAAGGTTAGGCATTAGAAGAGTCAAAGACACACAACTGATGTTATTAGTAAAGCTAACATGCATAATTTAATCTTAATTTGTTAATAAGATTCTTAATAAAGCTAACAAATTAAC
The DNA here is from genome assembly GCA_037974735.1 of Cicer chorassanicum. Classification (NCBI taxonomy): domain Eukaryota; kingdom Viridiplantae; phylum Streptophyta; class Magnoliopsida; order Fabales; family Fabaceae; genus Cicer; species Cicer chorassanicum. The sequence continues at coordinate 29,232,061 of JBBPBP010009780.1, forward strand.
GAATCCCTCCTTTCATATGACCACGAGCATTGTCATGTTGGATCCTAAACCCCACATAAAAAACCAGAGTTCCATCATCTTTGGAGATCTACATTCATCCTGCGAATCAAAACACAACAAAAGAAAAACCTTTTTAATTTCAACACAACACAAATAGAAAAATTAATTTTTTTTATAAAAATGTAAATCAAAAACCATGCAAATAAAAATAATAAAAGAGACAAAAAAAAAACAGAGGATTAAGAAAACCCCAAAAAAGAGAAGACTAAAAAGATGAATACTTTGATTTCTCTGAAGGGTATGAGAAGACTCTTCTCAAGCTTGAAATCCAAGCCGAGAATACGAGCAACACGTTGAAAATTGCAAGTTGTGACTGCCAGAGCATTCATAGCTGCGTGAAGAAAATAATAACAGAATAATATAATTGCAATAAAACAATTAGGAGTGAGTGATTGAGTTAAGTGTTTTTGATGATATATATATATATATATATATATATATATATATATATATATATATATATATATATATATATATATATATATATATATATATATAAGGAAGACGAAGATCGAGAATAAAAAAAAAAAAAAGAAACGCACCTATTACTCTGAATTTAATTCTAGGTTGAGGAGAGAAACTCGACAAGCATTCATTGTAACCTATTAAAACATTGTAACGTATTAAAACAATACATTCCCCCAGTTGTGTTCGTTAGAAAGAGGCAAGAGATTTCCAGTTACAACCAGAAAGAGAGTATCTCTTCGTGACACTTACAGGAGGTTCAAGAGTTCACTAGCAAGATACCCCAATCATGCTTATGACAACACTGCTCAGATGCAAATATTATGTAATGGTTTGAGGCCTAGCACTAGAATTATGTTGGATGCTACAGTAGGTGGTTATTTGAATTACAAGACCGCATCAGAAGCGCGCAAAATTATTGAGATCATGGCATCAATTGAACAAATGATGTTGTATGACAAAGGTGGTGGGTCAACAAGTGGTATATTGGAATTGAATGTTATGGATGTTGGGTTGGCTCCAGGCAGGTTGCTCTCAAAACAGATAGAAGATGTTACGGCCGCTGAGATAAAGAAGGGGATGGCAGCTCTAAATATACAACCCCAAGTGGCACCTGTCAAATTATTGAAACATACGAGTTGTAACTTTTGTGGGGGAGCACATAAAATTGGAGCTTGTGAAGCACTGGATGAAAATGATATAGAAGAACTAGAAAAGGTAAATTTTGTGGGTAATAACGGGGAGCAGAACAATACCTAATTTAGTACGTACAACCTTGGTTGGAGAAATCATCCAAGTTTTTCTTGGAGAGATCAACAGGGTGGATTCCAGGGTCAACAAGGAGCTCAAGCACATCAAGCGCCACCTCAAAAAGCTGCTTGGGAGAGCGCTATTGAGAAGTTAGTAGCAAACACAAGTTCTTTCATTGAAGAGTCAAGAGCCATCCAAAAAAATCACTCAGCATCAATAAAGAATCTATAGACCCAAGTGGGTGAACTTGCTCAACAAATGGCACAAAGAACGCCTGAAAATTTGCCTAGTGACACAATTTCGAATCCGCGAAATAATGTCAATGCTGTGACAACGAGGAGTGGCAAGGTAAGTGAACAAGTACCACCTAAAGCCAAACAAAGTGGAAGTACTTCAACTTCAACCCACTCGGAGGAAATGGTCACCCCGACATCAGTTGAGGAACACATCGCTCTTGAAAAGGAGGAAAAACATGTGGTACAGAAAAAGGAGACACTGCCAAAACCATAATTTCGACTTCCGTTTCCTCAAAGTTTAAAAAAGGAAGAAACTGAAAAACCATTCGGTAAGTTTCTTGATGTTTTTAAAAAATTGCAAATTAAAATTCCTTTTGCAGAAGCATTAGAGCAGATGCCAACATACGCCAAGTTCATGAAGGAGATTTTTTCAAAGAAAATAAAAATCGGCGGTGAAACAGTGATGCTTACCACCTTTAATTTTTTATAAAAATGTAAATCAAAAACCATGCAAATAAAAATAATAAAAGAGAAAAAAAAAAAGCAGAGGATTAAGAAAACCCCAAAAAAGATAAGACTAAAAAGATGAATACTTTGATTTCTCTGAAGGGTATGAGAAGACTCTTCTCAAGCTTTGAATCCAAGTCGTGAATACGAGCAGCACGTTGAAAATTGCGGTTTGTGACTGCTAGAGCATTCATAGCTAAGTGAAGAAAATAATAACAGAATATTAGAATTGCAATAAAACAGTGAGGAGTGAGTGATTGAGTTAAGTGTTTTTGATAATATATATATATATATAAGGAAGACGAAGATTGAGAAAAAAAAAAAAAAAAAAACGCACCAATTACTCTGAATTTAATTCTAGGTTGAGGAGAGAAACTCAGCAAGCATTCATTATAACGTATTAAAACATTGTAACATATTAAAACAATACTTTCCCCAGCTGCGTTCAATAGAAAGAGGCAAGAGATTTCCAGTTACAACCAGAAAGAGGGAGAATCTCTTCGTGACACTTACAGGAGGTTCAAGAGTTCACTAGCAAGATACCTCAATCATGCTTATGACGACACTGCACAGATGCAAATATTCTATAATGGTTTGAGGCTAGCACTAGAATTATGTTGGATGCTACAGCAAGTGGTTCTTTGAATTACAAGATCGCATCAGAAGCACGCGAAATTATTGAGATCATAGCATCAAATGAACAAATGATGTTGTATGACAGAGGTGGTGGGTCAACAAGTGGTATATTGGAATTGGTGGGAGAAATCATCCAAATTTTTCTTGGAGAGATCAACAAGGTGGATTTCAGGGTCAACAAGGAGCTCAAGCAAATCAAGCGCAACCTCAAAAAGTTGATTGGGAGAGCGCTATTGAGAAATTAGTAGCAAGCACAAGTTATTTCATTGAAGAGTCAAGAGCCATCCAGAAAAATCACTCAACATCAATAAAGAATTTGGAGACCCAAGTGGGTCAACTTGCTCAACAAATGGCACAAAGAACGCCTGAAAATTTGCCTAGTGACACAGTTCCGAATCTGCGAAATAATGTCAATGATGTGACAACGAGGAGTGGCAAGGTAAGTGAACAAGTACGACCTAAAGCCAAACAAAGTGGAAGTACTTCAACTTCAACCCACTCTGAGGAAATGGTCACCCCGACATCAGTTGAGGAGCACGTCGCTCTTGAAAAGCAGGAAGAACCTGTGGTACAGAAAAAGGAGACACTGCCAAAACCAGAATTTCGACTTCCGTTTCCTTAAAGATTAAAAAAGGAATAAACTGAAAAACCATTCGGTAAGTTTCTTGATGTTTTTAAAAAATTGCAAATTAACATTCCTTTTGCAGAAGCACTAGAGCAGATGCCGACATACGCCAAGTTCATGAAGAAGATTCTTTCAAAGAAAAGAAAAATCGGCGGTGAAACAGTGATGCTTACCGAAGAGTGCAATGTTATTCTGCAGAGGAAGCTGCCACCTAAGCTTAAAGATCCTGGAAGCTTCTCTATTCCTTGCGCTATTAGGGATAGAACTTTTGGGAAAGCTCTGTGTGATCTTGGGGCTAGTGTGAGTCTTATATCTTTCAATATACAAAAGGTTAGGCATTGGAAGAGTCAAAGACATACAACTGATGTTATTAATAAAGCTAACATGCATAATTCAATCTTAATTTGTTAATAAGACTCTTAATAAAGCTAACAAATTAAGACTCTTCCAATGTGATCTTAATAAAGCTAACAAATTAACGAATCCCTCCTTTAATAGGACCACGAGCATTGTCATGTTGGATCCTAAACCCTACATAAGAAACCAGAGTTCCATCATCTTTGGGGATCGTACATTCAACCTGCGACTCAAAACACAACAAAAGAAAAACCTTTTTAATTTCAACATAACACAAATAAAATAAAATTTATTTTCTTTATAAAAATGTAAATCGAAAACCATGCAAATAAAAATAATAAATGAGAAAAAAAACAAAGGATTAAGAAAACTCTAAAAAAGAGAAGACTAAAAAGTTGAATACTTTGATTTCTCTAGGGTATGAGAAGACTCTTCTCAAGCTTGAATATATATAAGGAAGACGAAGATCAAGAATAAAAAAAGAAACGCACCAATTACTGTGAATTTAATTCTAAGTTAAGGAGAAAAACTTTGCAAACATTCATTTTAACGTATTAAAATATTGGACAATAAATGGAAACAACCCAAATTTTGTTATGTAAAGGGAGTATACTACTACTTTATTATTGGAAGGTTGATAAGAGTATTTTTTCGGTTTATTATTCAACTGAGTGAATAATACAAATTTTACTTTTCTAAAGTAAAAATTGAGAAATTAACAGTGAACAAATTAAGAGTTAAAATTATTATGAACATTTAATATAACTTACTTTATTCTGTAGAAGAGCTGAATGAAATGGAAAGGTGTGGTAGTATGCATGAGCGACGTGGATCTAAGAGTGGAGACTTGGCGCGTGAAGGTTGATTGTTGGTCTTACTTTAATACAATTCATTTATTTTTTACTTAAAATATTAATTTAAATATTTCAATTTATATTATTATACATTATTTTAATTTAAATTTAAAATAAAATAGAACTTAAATTATTGAAATAATAATAAAAATAGAATGTTAAAATACATAACATAAATAATTAAAAATGATAAAAATAAATAATAATGGATAACAGTCATAAATTTATTATTATTAATAAAATAATAAAAAAGATAACATATATAAATTTATTATTATTTATAAATTAATAAAAAAGATAACGATTATAAATTTATTATTATTAAATTATGAAAGTACAGTTTCTTCCTGAAAAAACAGTTATTACAGCTTGACACAACTCCAACGTAAACTCCAAAAAAAACTAACTTTTACGTTATTTCACATTAGTAGACGAACTTATTTTTCTCCCGTTATAGATTCTATTATTAAGTAACTACAACCTCACCTCTTCACCTTACAATTCAAACATTACTATCTATCAGGCAGAAGAATCGATTAGCAAATTTAGAATCCATACGAGGAATCCTTCGTCAACATAAACAAATTCAAATAAGAAGAAGAATAGTCTCAACACAACAACAACTACTACTACACCAAGATCACATTGGAAGAGTCTTAATTTGTTAGCTTTATTAATATTAATAACATCAGTTGACAAATAACTACTACTAATTAAGAGTCTTAATAAGTCTTAATTAACAACAAATACTACTACTACATGCATAATTAATAAAGCTAACATTGGAAGAGTCTTAATTTGTATTATAACATACATCTTTCAAATGTGGCTATTATTTCTCCATTTATTATGATTTTTTTTTTTGTCTTCCATTTATTATGAATTTTAATATTTGGGAATTATGTAAGGATGACTTATACAATAGAATTTTAATTTTATTTTTCATTATTTTGCTTTCCATACCAATTTGTAAAAACTTTTCATTATATATTGTCATGTTATGTATTAAATACACCATTTCTTTTTAATACTCATAAATGTTTCTCTTTTTAAACTATAATATATGTACAAGAAATATCTATGATATAACATCTAAAATTTAGTTGTGAATCTTGAAAAAAATATACACAATACAGATGAAACTAAAATTTTCAATTCAAAAGTAATTAAGTGATTGCAAATAAATAGAAATTCATTTGTAAATTCTTGAAATTACTTAAAATACTAAAATATTTACAAACTTTAAAACAACTTTCAAATGATACTTAATTAAACTATAACTCTAATATAGACTTAAGATGTGATCTGACTCCAACTCATGACATTGAAGGACTAGTGAGCAATCCGGATACTACTCAGACTTTCAATGTTTACCTATTACCTAAAAAACATCAGCCCAACATAGTGAGCATAAAACTCAGTAATATAGATTTAATAAAAACAATTATAGATGTTTCTCATCCATGCCGATGTGCTAAGCATGGAAAATCCTCTCGACAAACTATACCTCAATTTAATAAAATACCATTTATTCGTAAGATATACTTAGGTACCTCTTTTTCCTCTAGTTTCAAATCTTTCAAACACTTTAAGCCACTAAACAGAAGTAATCTAATGACTTAAATTCTACATAACAAGTAAGTCATAAAGACTACATTGGTTTCACTCAATGTTCTTTACTTGAATAACCTCTTTTGGTAAGATTCGATATAATTAAGTCTGTAAGTGGTGTCCCACTTACCATCACTCCCGTCGTATATAGACGGAAAGTTCATCTAGCTAGAATGAAGCCTATATATATATATATATATAATAATAATAATAATAATATAGTATATATCTAATCATAACATATGAATAATCTCCATTCACACAATTGAACATGCGCTTAACATATCAAACTTCAAGAAAAGAGTTGTTATGTTTAAACTTTCAAATGCAATTAGTTTCGCTCGAAACTAATCTATATAACTCAAGTTATGGTATTCTAGAGTTAACATTACATAATAATCTTATAACAGAGTAGTTGCGTTTACAATACTACTGAACCATTTCTATATTTATAAAAACTGTAAATCTTAACTTGATAAAACTGTTATAGTCTTCTTTTAGACTCAATTGCCTTCACTCAAAATCGATTCATATTGCTTCTGTTATACCCATTTTAACCTATCTGCGTCATAATCTTTTTCTACAGAAAACACTAAAACTTTGACAATTTAATTAAAATATCAAACGATGTTCGATTTGAATAAACAATAACATTTTGGAAAGTTTAAGATGTCTAATTTATAAATATAATTTTTATTTTGCATAATAGGCATTCAATTAATACAATTTAATAAAATAAGGTATATAGGTGCAAAAACGGAACAACAATTTTTTTTTCCAACTTGTAACTCAAGTTCCTCTATCAATTCTCAAGGAAAATTAGTGAAACCGGTGCCTACTTCTAAGATAATTAAGTCTAGTTTCTAATGGGACAAAAATCAGTTTAAAACACTATTTATGGAGAAAGTTATGAACAAAATACCGAAGGTATACCTATACAGGTTCAGAGACAACATTATACTATTTTCATTTCAAATTTTATATTTTCAAGTTCATATGCTCAACTAAATAAAATACATTTAAAATTAAGCATAAATCAATTAATTACCAATATTAAATAATTATCATCTCATCATCAACTCAACCACGACACTCAACAATCATAATAAAACAACAACTCTTCATAGTAATTAATACAAACACCTAGCATGCATTATTAATAATCAATGTTACTAAATCAAATAGGATTATCTCAATACACAAACATGCAAATCATGATTTCTAAACATACCTAAGAGAAGCTTTAAGAGGATTTTCTATGTTACCTTAACTTGTAGATGTGGGAGAGTTGTGTCTTTTCCTAAGATTGAGTTTTAATCCCATTCATTGATAATAATCCTCACTTGACTTCCATCTTCAATCTTCTTTTTGTTTCTTCAAGAGTGAAACCTAATTATATGAATTAAATAAGATATAAGGGATTAGTATAATTATATGAATTACGACAATAAAATATAAATAATAGAATTATTAGTAAAAATAAGAATAAATGGAATATACAATGTTTGGGGTGTTACATATCATATTCTCTTTGGAGCATATTTGTTAATAGATGATGATTCATCTTATTAATTTTTATGATATACTTCTTATATGTGGGTGCATTTTTTTCTCATTCATTTGAATTATCTTCATACATGGAAGACGTATTAACGAGTCATTTAAAGAACTCGCATTTTCGTTAATTTTATTCTTGTAATTTTAAAAAAAAATTATTGTAGTACAATCTTATGCCATCTTTTGTCCATTGTCTAATCTTTTGTATAATTTGTGATTTACTTTTTGGAGCATTTTTATAATATAATATAGCAAGTGAGCTAAAGGAAGATAACATATAATTACAATATATTAGAGTATCTCTCACTGAAAACTACCGAAAGATATTTTGTGTAAAAAAAAATGAATAATCTTAATTGGTTCTTTAAAAACTTGGTTAGATACTTGGGTATATAATCTTCACAAATCTTATATATTTGGCAACAATAAAACTTTCATTATGGTAAATAAGAGTGACTTCAATTACACTTTCACTACCACCTCTAACTGTCGACCTCCTTTTTTGATAGTTGTAGCTACAGTCGACAACTATCACTTTCAACCACTATTATTAAAATTATTAAATATTATAATTTATATTATTTAAATTATTTTAAAATAACTATAGTTTTAATATAATTTTTTATTAATTGTTTTATGTAACAAAAGTTTTATATTTAATGAATTCATAATGAGACGGTGTAAGGAAATTGATTTAACTATAAATTAAAAAAACTTAAAATTTGAATATTAAAAATTAAAATTGAAGCTGATTTTAAGACAATCTTTGTAATCATTTGACTAATACAGTATAAGTTCAACTCACAATATTATCTCAAAAGTAGAAATTTTAGGAGCACTAACTTCTAAATATGAATGTATTAGTGTAAACTCGTATAAATTTGCATTATCTTCTCAGCAAATTTAAACAACTTATAATGAGTTATTTATATTTTAATTTTCCTATGAAATAATAATTTTTGTTTTATTTGATGTATCAAATCAATTATAAATTATATCACGCACTAAAAATTATTATAATTATTTAACATAACTTATCACATGTGCATCCACAAACTTACAATCTAGTATGTACTAGTGGTAGTTCAATTAAGAATTTGGATCAAATAAGTATCCCATTAATTGTTAACATTATTTCACTAATACTTAATTAACAAGTACTTTTCTAGGTGTGTAAGATTTATTGATGAAATGTATGAATCAATTATTAGTGTTAGTAAATCTATTAAAAGTGCTAAGATAGAGAAATGTGATATTAAATTTAGTAAAGTAAAAATGAAGTTATATCTAAAAATTTGAAATCAACTTAATTCAAATGTAAATAATTGAGTTTGAGATGCTAAGAGAATAATTAACTAAAAAATTTATTCTCAACACCTTAAAATAGTCTTCCTTTTATTCATTATTAATTAATTAACGTGGGACATATTTATTTCACATGTCACACTTAATTATATACTCAAAGTGATGTAAATCACTTCCACCAGAATCATGTGGTAATGTAGCTGTTGCAAAACCCAACGAACTTTAGTACTACACCATAATTAGGATTGTGACCCCTCAACAATCAACTATATAATACAAGTACACTTAAATCTTTTTTATTTATATAGTATTTATGCATGCATTATCATCACATCGACGGTTGCATTTGCAATCTATTTAAAAAAATTAATGATACAAGGACACCAATTTTTTATATCCATGTAAAACTTAGTAATTACATTTAAAAATATAATTAATTCAACTGTATAATTAACAAAAAATTTAACGTAAATTAAGCTTATCATCTATTCAATTAAATTAATTATATTTTTACATCCGAATATTGTAAATATAAAAAATTAGATGTACACAAAATATTTTTTATTTAAGAATTGAGTCAATATATAGTTACTTTGGATTGGGATGCAACTTGTTGCCGGCTGCTCATGATTAAAGGACAAAGAGACCATTGTCTAGTAGTTAGTACTCAAACCCCACCTTTCAATTCATTAAATAAACAATATGTATGTTTATATATATATATATATATATATATAATTTTTAATTGATTTTTATTGAAATTGCTTCTCTATAGCATGTTGTAAATGTGTTTGGTTATGTAGGGATAAAGTTGATTATAAATAAATTGATTATATTTAAAAGTGAATTGAAATTAAAGTTGTTTATGTTTTGATATATTTATTTAGAAGTAAGTTGAATAATAAATTCGTGATTAAAAATTAATTCTAAAGTCAAAAATTATAAATTTTAACTTTAAGTTAAAATCAATTCTAATGACAATTAATTCACTAAAAAATAATACAAACATGTTAAAATTGATTTTGCCTCCTCTAAAAGTGGAATCAAACATACACTATAAGAGTCTATTTGTTATACATTAAAATAAAAGTAATTTGAGATAA
>JBBPBP010009780.1:29276405-29297385 GCA_037974735.1 Cicer chorassanicum
ATGGTCAGGGTAAATTAATTTTAATTATCATAAAATATTATGGTCTTTTTAAACGAACCTTCAAAAATTAATTCATCTAAATTTTTAATTAATGATATATATATATATATATTAAGGCCATTGCAGTATGTTGAGATTTCTTTTTTGTATTTTTGTTGTCCCTCATCATTTCACATGCATCTAAATTGAGACAGATAGATCACTGGGTTCTTCTTGTTTACCATTATTTTTCAAGTGAAAATTGGTTTAAAGTAAAGTTTACTTGTTAATTAATGAACTTGAGCATCCATAATTAAAGTAAAAAATGTTCAGCAAAAAAAAGTAAAAAAAATGAATGTGGCTCTAGTTTAATAATTACTTGATACTTATACATAAAGATATATAGTCAAGTTGTAATATAACTGTATATTAACTACAACTAATACAATTAATTATCATTGATAGTGACTTTTCCGTCAAAATTAAGAGTTTGTAAACTTTTTCTTTATGTGAAGTCGATCTATATAAATTTATCTCATATTAAAATAATATTTACATAGCTAATATATTTATATAGAATAATAAATTTATTCAAAATTCAAAATTTTAATTCAATTATAAAAAAAAATTAACATAAAAGAAAATCAAATTAATAATAAAGAAAAGGAATTGAAGATGAGAATTGACATGAAAAAAATAAAATACTTTATTAAAAATTGTAAATAAATATATTCGAATTTACTCAAATTTATCGAATTCTTTGAAAAATAAAAAATTGTAAAAAATTCATGTAAGTAAATTCGATTTCATTTCTGAATTTGAGGATCTATCTATCATGGTTGGTCTAAATTATTCTGATCATTAAAAATTATTGAGCTGCCACTTCTGGTAGAGATAAAGAACCAATAGTTAATATACATTTATCCGGTTTCTTTGGACACATATCCTATGCTCTCTGTTCAACAATAACCAATAAAGGAGTAGAAAATGATTGACAAAGAATCAATTTCAATATTTGGCTTTTGACAAAAATTTAAAATAAAAATAAAAAAAAAACTTATAAATGTACAAGTACTTTTAGAGAAAGTTGATGGTAATTAATGGTTAATTGTATGTTTAGATAGTGTATTAAGTTGTTTGTTGAAAATTTATTTCAAACTATAGTTAAAAATTTCAACTATATGTTTTTCTTAATTAAATTGCTAATAATCCCCTACTAAAAATCAATTTTTTACTTGTAGATTTGAGTTACTTTCCTATTAAAAAAACGCGTTACTTGCGATTATTCGCAGAAAAAAATTGCAACAAATATTTGGTGAAGAAAGTATTTTTCGGACATTCTCTTGTAGACATTTTTGCAGATACACAATTCCTTCGAATGTTTTTACACTTAATTCTACTAAAAAGTTTATATGAAAAGTATGTTGAATTATAAAAGTATATGAAAATTTCAACTAAAAGTATATGAAAACGGTATCATAAATACATTTTTGAATTATATAATATTAGCTTTAATTGCAATACTCCTAAACAATGTTTATATCAAGTTCACAAACCATAAAAGAGTCAAATTACCAAAACAAATACTACTAAATATGATTACTATGAATGTTATTATCACTACTATCTTAATTAGTTTCATTGTTGGATTGTGGTGATGATCTTATACGAGAAGAAAATCTAACAAATTCTAAATGTTGTATGAGAAAGGCTAAATTTTTGTTGATCTCGACTATTTTTTTTTTATCGTTGTAATTGTTGCTTCATTAGCAACTTTTCTTGCTCATGTCTTTGCTCTTCTAAATTATTGGAAAGCATTGTTGGTTGACTTGGAATCAAGGTTTTGGATATGAATCCAAGACCAAACATTCTGCTTTTCTTCATCCCAATTGCATCCACCCATATATCTATATCAAATGACATGTATTTGGTTGGTTGATTGACACCTTTATCCTATCTTGAAACATAAGTTTAAGCTTCGTAATTAAGATAACTCAATCTTTTTTTCTTTTCAAATTTCTCATACAAGAAAATATAAAATTTTCAATAAATATTTTTATATAAACTAAATTATTAATTAGTTTTTGGAATACAAGTAGTTCTTATTTGTTAAAAGTGAAGGACTTACACAAACAGATTATACATGACCATCGACCCAGTTTCTTATCTTTTTTTCGATGAGTACGAAAGTAAAAGTCACTAAATATTGGATCTTCCCCATTCTTTTCCAATGCACCCGGTGAGGAATTGATCTGCCAATATGAAGAGATGCATCATCCATAGAATGTCAATTTCTTTTATTTATGTCAAAAATAATTTGAACTTAGAGGAATTTCAATGTACCTTCAATTATGCTATCTTCCGTTGAAGTTGGCTTATTTTCTAAATTTTTACGTACATCTTGTATTAGTTGCAACATTTTAGCCGCACTTTTTTTTTTCAAAGTTGCGTCATACTATGTCGTTTAAATCTGGTGGCCATGGAAACCTTTTGTGTAATGGAAAAAAATATGTCAAGAATCAAAGATAAAAAATATGTAATGGAAAAAAATATGTCAAGAATCGATAATTATATAATTGTTTGAAAGAATTATGATTAAAAGAACTTCAATATAACACTTATAAAAGATAAAAAACCAAAAAAATAAAATAAAAATAATAAACTTTAAATTAAACCAAAAAATATATATTGACTCCAAAAGCTTGTAAAACGAACACAAAAAACACCATCTTCTACTATTGATCAATGACATTGGTTCTGCAAGGCTAGTTGATGCACAATACTTTGGTATTCAATAAGTGTACTTTTTTTTCAATAATTGTTTACTTTAAAATACAAAGTACACTGTATCAAAAAATATTTAAAATAAAAAAGTACACTATTTGTACCCAAAATAAAAAGTACACTAATTTAAAAAATAATAATACTTTTGAATTTATCGATTTAAAAAATAATAATACTTTTGAATTTATCAAAATTACAATATAGATTTGTTTAAGATATAGAATATTCTTAGATTACAATAGTTTGATAATCCTATCAACATTTGTAATTTTATTTCAAATTGATGCTCAATCAAACCGCAATGGATCCTTTTGCTTTATCAATTTTCTGTTTAGAGAGATAAAAGTATCTCTTTCCCATTTTGTCATCAAAATTAATTATGCAGGTGTTTTGTTTTGTGGCTTTATTTAATTGTCACTTTAAAAGAATTTTTTTGTTTGCAATTTTTTTTAGTCACACTTTCGAGAACATAATGTCACAGAATCATTGTATCATTTTCATAAATAGTATTTTTTTTATTATGATATTGAATTAGGACCTAATACTCTCTTTAATAAAGCAGGATACAAAAGTTAAAGGTAGGAAAAAAAATCATAAATTAGGAATTTTCATAGAGCTTCCCTAATCTATATGTTAATGTAATTAATTCTTCGAGCTTTGAAGAGAAAAAATCTGAATATAAATCACGTAAGAAAAAAAACTCATTTTTAATAAAAAAATGTTTGTAAAATAAAATCTAAAGAAAAAATCATGAGTAAATGTTAATACAAATATATGCGTTAAATAGAGTTTCCAATTATGTCATCACATATACTTGTAAAAAGATCAAGTTATAATCACATTTCAAAATTCTATCAATAAGATAATTTTTTTTTTTTTATAAACATCTATGTAAGATAATTAAGTCATACTGAGACCTTAAACTTGAGACACTGTATAGTTCTTCATCCTCTTATTTTTCTTCCATTTTTGTGGAGATGATATCTACTTATTTTTTTGTTTATCTCTTGTATTATTGGATACTTTTGGTTAGATCTATATATAAATATATATTTGCTGTTGTTTTTTTTTTATATAAATTGAAAATAATATTACTAAAAAATTCAGTTCAAACTCAGTATCATAATCTCCCAGCATGTTTAGGATGTACGAACACAAAGAGATCTAAATTTTGGAGACACCAAATTTTTTTGTAGTATAAAAAATTATAGAATAAAAAAATGTTAAAAGTTTGAGTGATTTAATGATTTTTCATCTTAAATTCTAGATTCAAAATTATTAATTGATGGACTTTATGGTTGAAGATGTACAAAATAAGTATGACTATTTTTATCTTTATACTAAAATGAGACAGTAGAAAACAAAAAATGTTGTCTTTTCTCTATTTTTCTATTCTTGTTACTCCTTGGCCCCTTAAGATTGTGAAGAAGAACAATAAAATCACATTATTTTCCATAAGAATTTCAGTTACCAACAATTGTCCCTCTTTACTCTCATCTCAAACAAAATATCATCTTATCGATATAATTGTTGAATGAGATCTTGTCATATAAAAGCATGTTGATTGTATCAAACATAATGAAATTATCATTATTTTAGTCATAAGATTCAAAATAAATTGATTAACATGTATAAAAAATATAAATGAGTTGATTAATATCACATCAAACATAATAAAATTAATTATCATTATGACTTATAAAAAAATAAAAAACATATAAAAAATAAATAAATAAATAAAACACCGACTTAAACTTTGTCAAATTGCACATGAATCAATATGCATGTCTTAATAAGATTTAGTTCATGTGTACAATGACGTGTACAATGACTGCGTAATCGTCTGATCGAGATTGGATGGTTCAGAACTTCAAGTTGATAAAAAAAAAAATTAAATCAAAAAATTACTTGAGATCTAAATTAGAGGATCACACAATCATTAACTTCGTGAATGCATTCGATCAGTGACAACGCTAAATCCAAATTGCTCCTAATCACTCATTGGTGAGCATATAACAATCTTAATATCCAAATTACTGATCTTTAGCTCATTTTTGTGGTATAACTCTTATGATTACTTTATGTTACCGAATCATTTTTCATCTAAGGTTTGCCTGATAAATTGATATTAACAAAAAAAAAAAAAAACAAATTAACAATGTATTACATAAATTGGTTGTAGGCTGTAGCTAAAAAATGAGCACTTATAATTTTGAAGACAAAAATAAAAATAAAGAATCCTATAATATAGGACCATTAATCAAATTTCTGTTATACTTATAATATACATTACTTGAATAAAAATTTGAAGATGAACAGTTTTGAATCATGACTGGATTCTGCAAACTATTCTATCTGCAAAATGTTTAAACCATCGGCAAATTGTTTAAGAAAAATAAATAAATTATTTTCAGCATAAAAGAAAACAAAAAATAAATAAATTAGAATGTGACATTATTTCAATAACACCTCAAAGCTCAAGCCTATCTATGAAGCATTAAAACTAGACTTAAATCCCTTAAATAAGGTCTCTAAATCAAGTTTTGTGAAGGAAAAATGTAGTTAAGACTTGAGAGAAAAAACTACTAAGATTGGTTAATCAAATTCTCCAACAAGATTAATTATCAAAAAAAACCTGTGGATACTTTACGCTAATAACATCACTAACAAACAATTTGCCAAACAACATTAAGAGAATCTTAAAGGCTTCATGTGAAAACCAAAACTAGATTTCCATTAAGTCAATGCACTTTGACAATATAATAGAGTTTTAACAAAATGCATGCATTTTTTCCCTATAGCCTGATACCCCATTGTTCAATATGGGTAAAAAGGATTCAATTAGTTTGAAATTTAAACCATTTATACCTAAAATGGAGGAAAATAACCTCAACTTGCCAAAAGTGACAAAACATGGCAAGAAAATGCCTTAACCTCATGTCTACTTTTCAACAGTAAAAAATAAAATTTCTAACAACAAAAAGTTTTTTTGTTTTTTTTTCATTCAAAAGCCTTCTCCCAATCTTCAACTACTTCAGAAGCTTCTTCTGTTGCATCCATGTTTCCTCCATTTGAGCCACCTGCACAAGGCTCCGTGCTAGTCGAGACCGCGTTGCTTTTAACATCTTTCCAGGAAGCTTCACTTTTGATGACAGTTGTAGATGAAGTGGAACTCGATTCTTGGTCTAAAATATTCCAAGGATTCAACGAAGCGGGTATCGGCGCTTCTTTCTTCAAAACAGATGGTTGGATATTCGCAGAACCACCAGGAGTAGCCCATTGTTCATCGCCCCAACAATCTTCTTTCCAACCCGGGTCGAGAACCACCGCCTTTTTCCATGGATTGTTTTTCAGTGTTGACAGTCCTCCACCCTCTTTTGTTGCTCCGGCTCCTCCTCCCCAGGCATTGGTAACAGAAGACGTAGCCGATGTGCCAACATTCTGGACAAATGAAACAGCACCCTGATAAACTGTTCCGTGATCCAACCTCCTCATCGCAGTTGCAGCTCGTGCTGGATCGTGAAAAACAGCCAAAGCATTCTTGTCATTCAACCAAACAAGCTCGCATTCGCCACCGAATCTCAACACCAAGGCGCTAATATCAGCATCCCTTGGCAAGTCTGGAAATGAGACGACGAGTCGAGGGTCCATATCGATCAACGGATCGAATGCAGTAGGAAGGGGCGTGTTTAAAGTTGTGGTACCCTTAACACCGAGCACACGAGCTGGTGCCTTAGATTTTTGGGTGGCAGAGATTACGATGAATCTCTTTGGCTCCCAACCAGCAGAAACCACTGAAAGCTTCCATCTTTCAGCAATCAATCTCACTGCATCTCTTTTATCCTTTATCATAGGACAAAAGACATGGACTTTTAAACCATGTGTAGCTCCTTTGTTCTTCCCAAGGACTAATATTTTGCATCTCTCCTCGACGGCCAAAACCCACTTCGGATCACGTCTAAACGTATCAGAAAGCAATTCAAAAGAAGAATTCTCGCCAAAATGAAGAGCATCAAGACTTGGAGTGATGTCGAAAGCATCAGCAAGAACCCTTTTACGCTCCAACTTAGCACATTCATCGTCGCACATCAGCTTTCTTTGTCCAAGTGGAACTTTTTGGCCATTTGCATCAACCGGTTGAAGCGGCACTGGCAACTTTTGAATAATGGAAGCTTCATATATAGCATCAGCATTATAATTACTATTGCTACCACCAGCATCACAAGGAACATTTGCCGATATGCGGCCACAAGAACATGTAATTGTAACAGGGAATTCACATCTTACATCTGGGCAAGAACACGAAGGGTGACATTGAGCCATACACATATGCCGGCAGCTTCGCCTTGGAGCACCGCATGTCTGCCCACAAGTCGCTCGGAAATCTTTCACAAAACCAGGTAGAATATCACACGGTGGGGCGTGACATGTTCTACCGCATGCATGTAAACCACACTGTCTGGTCCTTCCACAAGGATTATTGCATCGAATATACTTCGAGCCACAAGGTATGTTCCTAAGAACGACGTGCCCGCCAATACATTCTTTCGACACGGGCACCGAACAAGGAGGGCAATCTCCAAAATGACAACTATGAGAGCCTGAATGACCACACGGCTGAGGAACCGAACATGGGAGCTGACATGAGGGAGGCATTGTACCGCAAGGTAGCGGAGGAGGAATTGAAGTTCTACCACAAGCACATGTCAAATCAGTGAAAATTGTTTCAAGACAAGGTGGACAATGACCACTGTGACACAACGTTTCACACACATGCTGGCCGCATCTTAGCTTCTTTCCACATAGCATGGAACAAAAGTGAGGATCCCAATCAACAGTCACGTCATTATTTGGACCAGACAATGGGCAACACTTTTCGCTACATCGATGCCTTCCGCAATTCTTCTTTTGCCCACAAGGCTTTTCACAAGTAAATTTCTGATTCTCCGTTAATGTTTTATAGCATTCCACAGTTCGTGAGGTCGAGCTGCAACGGCATTTCTGTGAAATTAAGACCTTACATGGTGGACATTCCCCCACATGGCATGGGTCGTTACACGCATGTATTCCACAATGAAGGAGCTTCCCACATACTTGTGAACAAGTAGGTATTGGATCCATACAGCTTTGTCGTTCCTCCTCCAACCTTGTTTTTCCACAACAGCATGTCTTAACCCGACTTGGTAAAAATTCACATTCGCCGCAGCTTCCTGGATGACAAACCTCACTGCAGATATGATTACCACAGCCGAGTTCCTTCCCACACTTGGAACCGCAAGAAAAAAGCCCACTTTCTTCTTTTAATTCGCCTTTCACAGCCATCTCCCCACAAAATATAACTTGTGTCATTTTACTGCAAAAGCAAGAGGCATTGATTAGCACCTGACAAGGATCGCAAGGACCCACATGGCAAGCTTGTTCACAGCGATGACGTCCACATTCAAGAAGCCTATCACACTGCTGACCACAGGTAAGATCAGACTGTCGATCGGAGCAACGTGTGGCGATCTTTTTCTTCCCACAAGGGCACAAACGAGGAGGAGCAAATGCTTTACAAGGAGGACATGGACCTGGATGGCATTGCAAGACACAAGCATGAGGGCAACGCTCGTCCTTTCTCCCTCCAGTAACCAACACCTCCCTCTCAAGAGGCTTCCCGCACGGTTCACCACACGAATGCGGTGTCAGATACAAATCAGATGGAGGATCTACCCTCTTCCCACAAAAGCAAACATACTTAATATCCTTTGAAGACGTATGTTGCACGAACTGACAACCAGGACACCGCCAATTAAACCCTAGATTCTTCTCTGCTGATAAATCAACCGAGGTGGGCGCACGAGCCCACTTCTTGATACAATTCAGGTGAAAGATAGAGTAACAGCTGGAGCAAGACCAAACGGGCGCTGATCTCCGAACCATATCATAGCAAATCATGCACTCTACGGCACCTTTCATGAGTTTCTCCTGAATCTCCTGCACCAATTGAGGCAAACTAGAGTCCCTTGATCCCCTCCCTACCATATTTCCACTCCTCCCTTTATCCCTTTCCTTTTCCACCCTATGAGCAACATGATTACTTCTATGCCGAGCCAAGGGTGGAGCAACGACAACCCCTTGATTGGAAGAGCAACCCGCATCGGCATTAGCCTTAGCATTCTTCTGATGAGAGTTTGAACCAGATGGCTGGACAACAGTGGTGGTGGTGGCTGTGGTGGAGGCAGTAATGGATGCTCCAGCTCCTTTCGGAACCCATTCCTGTCGAGGAGCACGTTGTGACGGGAACCTCGACCCTTCCCTCCTTTCTCTACGTTGTTGCAAGCTCATTCCTTTCCAATGTTACTTCTGCATCCAAAATCCAAACTTAATAACTATAAACTGAATCAAATATTCAAAATCTCAATCTCAAACACACAACAACAGCAACAAAACCACAATATTCAATTCAAACACTCAAAAACTCAAAAGAGTCTCAAACATACACACAAAAAACAACAAAAAAAACCACAAAATTCAACTTCCCCTAAATCCTTCCCTAACTAAAATACATCCAAAATCAAAAAACACAAAAAAGATCAATTCCAATTCCAGATTACACATATCATAGTTTGATTATAACTATGAAAATGAATAAAATAAACAACCTAGGAACTACAACCTTAACGAGGTTCATTGATTCATTAATTTTCATGTTTCATTTTCATTTAATTGATAATAAATAACAACGGTGAAAGAAATGAAGAGAAAGAGTGAGATACCTGAGAGAGAATTCAGAATCAGCACTTTGGAAAATGCTTCGTTTAAAACTGTGTCTGAATTTTTTGAGATTTGATTTTGTTTTTGATTTTGTGTTTGAGTTTCTGTGTGTGTATTTCATTTTTTCCTTATTTATATTTGTGTCTCGAGAGTTTTTTGGGGTCGGTTCAACAAAAAGAATATTAAATTATTCATTTAATTTTTTATTTATTATTTTCCCGTCATAATAAATAACTTTTTTTCTACAATTTTCTATAATTTTGATATAGACAAATTTAAGGTTAAATCTGGATTTTGGTATCTCTAGTAAGAGCTTAATCTGAGTAAATTAATATAGGCTGAATTATTTTATAATTATT
This sequence comes from Cicer chorassanicum, assembly GCA_037974735.1. Taxonomy (NCBI): domain Eukaryota; kingdom Viridiplantae; phylum Streptophyta; class Magnoliopsida; order Fabales; family Fabaceae; genus Cicer; species Cicer chorassanicum. Next base: position 29,286,284 of record JBBPBP010009780.1, read on the forward strand.
TTAATAAACATAATTTTTTGACTAAAAATTAATTAACATAATCTTAAAAAAAAACTTATTTAATTGATTGAAATAAAATAAATTAAAAAGAAAATTAATTTTTTTACGAAAAAAAACTTAATTAGAAAGTGAAGTCATCTCTTTTTGTTATATTACAATAGTATGTATGCCTTTAAATCACTAAATCGCATAACAACAAACGAGAAACGACCATTTTTGTATGTGATTGAACGAACGACAATAAAGAAGATATGATTATGTGGTCTCTTCTATGGTGTTGTTTGTGTGACTCTAAAGAGCAACAATGAAAGTAAGTTTCTCATCTATTAATTTTTTATCTGTTGTCAATAGTGTCGCAGTTGACAATGCATAAGCGGATGAAAAGAACGGATACCATGAACAAACTCTTTAGTTTGGTATTTTTGTTTTAAACGTATGATTTAAGTTTTTTAGATTTAATATTAATAAAAAACACATTGAATTAAAAAAAATAGAAATTAAAAATTTATGCTAGTTGCTTCGAAATTAATAATTCATTTCACCATGCTACATCTACAAATTCACATGGGCATAGTTAATTGGAGAATAAAATATTACGGGATGAAGACCGCATTGTGGACTTGTTGGAGGAGATTGATGATGGAGTTGATCACTTTCTCAATGAGATTGTTCTATTTAGGTAGAGTATGGTTCATAGTGTTGTGATGGTTCGTGTTGTGATGGTTCATAGTGTTGTGGTGGAGAATATAAGTCGGGTTGATAAAGTATGTTTGAGATTGATGGTTGATAAGGTATGTTTGAGGTCGATGGGTGAAAAATGTTTGTTGATGGAGTACCAGACTGAAAGGTAACATATAACTCGATGGTGCCGAGTTGTGACCATTGTGCATAAACATCAAACATCAATTCAACATCTTCATCAATTCAACACGTGGTTGATGATAATTGGAACTGGGTTTGGAGGGAAGAAATTAAACACTGGAATGAGCGTCACAATTACGTGTTGCAAGGTAAGATCGTGGAAGGTCTTTTATGTCATACTACGGAATATATGATTTGGTTTAGACAGCACACCAAATTATTTATATCTATTGAACAATATCTCTGTGATCCTCATTTGCAACCACCGTCGTATCCTTCTGTGACGTCAACCTCCCAATCCACCCCACAACAACAAAACACAACACAACTGTCTCTATCATCACCTCATCTACATGTCCAAACAGAAGTTCCATCTTATGATCCACCACTAACTCAATATTACGTTCCGCCAGTACCAGAAATGCCTACCCCCGATTATCCGACAGAAAGTGGGCTTTTCTATAATTTGTTTGGAACTCAGTGCACAACTCCTGAGTCGGCTTATGCTGTGTTTGACTCCATGTATAATCCCCAGCCTCAAAATTTCATGGAAGCAGGTGGTAGTTGTTCTAATCCACCTACGACTTACATTGAAAAGGATAATGATCAGGATGAACCGGAAGAACCTCGTTCAAAGAGTTAGACAAGTTCGACGACATCCTATATGTGGAACTAGAGGTCATTTAGGTGGACATCAATAATTTAATGTATTTTTTTTTTTTTTTCATTTTATTTGATGTATTTTTTTAATGTATTTTCTTTAAAATTTTAATATAATTTTCTATTTTTAATTATTTTTAATTGTCATCATTTATAATAATAATAATATATTATTATTTATTAATGTATTATTATTTATTATAATTATTTATTAATTATTATTATTATTATTTTTTTAATTTATTATTATTATTTAATTTTTATTATTATTATTATTTGTTAAATTATTATTATTATTATTACTGTTCTTATTATTAATGTATTATTATTATTATAATTATAATTAATTAATTACTTAAAATAATATAAAACCAGAAAAGACACAAAAAAAAAAAAATCCCAGTAGGAGTCGCACCCCCAGCCAGCGACCTTCCACTGGGCACAAAATTTGCAGGTCTTCAGCTGGTCGCACTCCTCCACTGCGACCTCCAGTTTAGCCCAAAAAGTAGGGCAGACTAGGAATTTTTTCAAATTAGGGTAGATTGAGAAACTAGAAGAAAAAAAAAAGGGATACATTGAAAAAAAAAATCCCAAAATAAGGATTAATCCATTTGATTAATAATCAAATTTCAAATATATTTATGACACCTTAAATATGTAATATGTAATCATGAGTTTGATCATTAATTGATCCATATGAAAAAACATGTGTTGAAATGTCACACATAAAATGGATCTCCATATTTTGAAGAACTAGTTTCTAGTTCCTTAATACTTTAGGCAACAAAAAATAAATTCACATATACTCATTTTTTATTAGAATTCTCATCCATCCGATGCATGTTTATTAATATCAGTGTTAAATAAATGACAAAATAGGAATACGATGAAGAAAATAAGAAAAGGTTCATTAACGTTGATGTTTGTAAACAACGAACAAGTTTCCTTTTATTTTTTATCTATAACAAACAAATTTTCTTAAAAAAATAATTATTAAACCAAAAATGAATTCTACGTAGGATCAATGTTTAAAAGTCACTTAAAATTAGATAATAGTCTTTGAAATTGTTCCCTTGGTCTTTACAAATGAGACAATGATTCTATCAAAACTCAATTTAATAAAAATAAAGGAAAAATGAATGGTTGCTTATAACTCAACTCGTCGAACCGACATCAATCAAATTACCATTTTAGACGTAAAGATGAAAAACGTTAACTTACACTTCTAAGTTTTAAGAACTATCATCGATCATCAATAAATTTTAGAATAATTTTTAAACACAATCCATAATAAAATAGTCCACTTTAGAATTTTACTTAAACCTATACACGTAATAATTAACTCAAGAGATACAAAGTTTGCAAAATTAAAAAAAAATTATAAGTAAAATAAAATTATTTCTTTTTCACCTCCAATGCTCTTCAAAATAACTAATCTAAATATATTAATGGAAGACTTTTGAAAATATAAAAGGTGAAAAAAAAATTAATGACAAAATAAATCCTTGAAGACTAAATAACACAGCCACAGAAAGCCCAATACTCAAGGTGAGGCCTATATGAAATGAGTAGCCTCGCCCACACAAATAAATCACATAACAAAAAGTATACCTCTTTAATTATATTCACACCTCGCATTCTACTCAAAACACCTAATTTTATCATTTTTTATTTAAAAAAAGAAAAAAAAGAAAAAACAACTAAAAATTTATAATTTAAGTTCTCCAAAACAACTGAAAACAAAACAATAAGAAAATTTCATGGAAGTTCTCCAAAACACAAAGTAAAAAAATATCAGGACACACAAATTTAAGTTTGTATTAGAAATTCAAAATTTGAGTTTTTTAAAATAGATTTGTGTTTATAAAATTTTAAATATAATTTTTCTTTCAAAATACATTTATATTTTAAAAAATTTAAATTGTGTTTTCTAAAACATATTTATGTTTCAAAATATTTAAATTTGAATTTTTCTAAATACATTTGAAATCTCATAGGTAAGATATTTTTGAATTTTTTTTTAAAAAAATGTCAAAAACAAATTTAGATTTTTGAAGTATTTCTAAAGATAAAGATATGATTGTGGGATAGTGGTAAGATTTCCTTAAAAGCTTGATGCAACATTTTGATAAAGCCTTCAACCAAACCCAAGCCTTATTTTTATCTTTACACCTTTGCCTCCACCAAAACCTCTCTACTATGAGTAGTCTCAGCCCATGAAAAATATCTTATTTCAAAATTCTACTTTGCATTATTATATTTTTATCAAATAATTTAGTGGTTAGATTCATACACTTTGAGTATAAAGAAATGAAGAATTTTATATTTAAATAAAAATATTTGTATATCAATATACTTGCAGTTATCATATCTTATTCACCACTTTCATCTATCCAAACAAATTGAAACCCAAAAAATCTAAAATTTTATACATTCTCCTTTATGCTTCTCTTCCACTAAGAAAATTTCTAGATAACGAACCAAACGAAAATATCATTACAATACATTAATTAATAAAACAAAAACTAATTTTTTTCTTTTACTAAAAATCAAAAGAGGAATAGAAAAAAGGAAAGTTTTTCTTTTTGTTAGAGTTCTATATCTATGTTAAATTTTTATGCGTTTCAACTTTTGGTTTAATTTTAGTTTGTCTCAAATTTGGATTTTCGAAAGGGTAAGATCGGGTGTGGATGTTTGGTTTAATTTGTTCTTTGTTTTAGATATGAGTTTTCAATTTTTCTTGTTTTTAGTTTGATTTTGTAAATGAACATTAACCATGGAAAGGAAAATATGATGTTAAATGAAGATTATAAGATGAAGAAGATAATAAATAAGAGGATAAAGAAGAAATTGAATTTTCTGAGTTTGAAAAAAAAATGACTAAGAAGGTAAAGATTGAAAAACCATAGAAGACACGTAATGAACTTAATGGACACATGTGTTTTTTTAATGGAAACATAAAAAAATAAAAAAATAAAATGATGCAAACAAACTATCACATAAAAGACAATTATATTAACATAATAAAACTTAAATGATCTAATTAAAGAAAATAATTAAAAGGACTAGAATAGATTTAAACCTAACTTTAGTCACATGCACGCCAAAATATTAGTATCACATTTTAATATAAACTAAAGAAGAATTTTTTTTGAGTTCGTGAACTAATGTAGGATTAAACATTCTAAAATAATAAACTTTTATCTCAAATATTAAATCAAACTAAAAATTTATTTTTTATTAATTTCTACATCACATGAGTCCACACTTTTTTTTTTATGAAAAATCAACAGAATTCACCAACACAACAAGCCCAAATTTTTATAAAGTTGAGTTTCAATAATAGGGGGTGTGATTGGTGAAGATCGTTGTCTCGAAGTTTTAGAGAAATCGTTACATACAATATATTATTCTAGTATTGTCATCATATTTTACTTTTTTTTTACAATAAGTAATATAAAATAAGTTAAATTACTATACATAAAATTATGTGTTTTGTTCACTCCATCACTACCTAGGTTGAAATTTATTGTCTTTAATGGTGTTTTCATGTTTTTTCCATACTGTTTCTTTGCTTGTGTTTTTTGTTGTTGTTATTTTTAGTTTGTTTCAAGTTTATCCTTCATGTGTTTGTTCAGATGTTTGGGATTGACTCGCTTTATCTGAACCGTAATTAGAGTAAATGACTTATGGTTACTATCACCAAATTCAGCATACTCTCAGCCTTACAAATGATTTGTCATAATGTGGTTGAATTTATCATTTTAGAGACCACCTAAAGTTGACCTTAGCAAACATAAATAATTTTTTTCCTTGAGATGAATGAAATTAAAAACTATGAATCTTTCTATATTCTTGACCATTGGAGAGATTTGGAAGCAATTTGGTTTTTTTATTATCCTATTGGCTTTTGAAGTTCCTATGTGTATGGCTAGCATGAATTTGACTCTCTTAATCAATAATGCTAATCTGAAAATTAGTATGAGAAATCCCAACTCATGGTCATTTGAATGTACTATCCTTATTTCATCATTTGAGTGAAACTTATTTTATCGTTTAAAAAAAAAAACTTAATAATGATAAGTCTAGAGTAGAATAAAAATAGGGAAAATTACATTTACCTCCCATGAGATTATCTTAAATGACACTAACACCCTCTCTAATTTTGAAAAAACACTTACCTCCCCTATGCCAACTAAAAAAATTGTGCATAACATTTGTTTTATGTCACTCTTTCAAATTTATTTGTCATTTATCAAAAAAATATTATAATACACACTTCAATTGTGCTATTAAAAACATAATCATACTTTTCAAAATTGTAAATACCCGACGTATAGTCGTACCTTTACAAATTAAAGCGAAAACTTAATTGTGTTATATAGTAAATGACATGAATAGATGTAAGTGTGACAAAAAAATGTTTAATGTAGTTTTTTTTAGTGGGTACAGGGGAGGTAAATGTTTTTTCAAAACTAGAGGGGGTGTTAGTGTCATTTAAGATAACTTCAAGGGAGGTAAATGCAATTTCTTCATAAAACAATATTCAGTTTTTAAACTCTAACTTAGGGATGATGACTATAATTAGACTATCATTATTAATATTTTTTATTTTATAGTAAAATAAACTTCATTCAAATGCTAAAATAAAGATATAGTTATTTTACCATTAAAAAAACTTAATATTATATACACTATTAATATATAGTTAGTCATTAGACTCTAACTTTATAAGGATTTATGACCATTTCACATCTCTATACCTCTATTTTTAAGAGGTGTGAACATCATATAACCGCTAGATTGTTCCTACGACAAGAAAGTAGATTATTTATATTTATTCATTTATACAAAAATGAATATTATAGTACTTTATTCAAACTCAATTGATTGTCATCACTACTAAAAAATTAATTAAATAAATTAAACTAAAAATATATTAAAATTTTATAAAAATTAAAAACTTAATTAATATGTTACAAACTATTGTGCAATCTAGAGAATACAACCCCAATCATCATCCAAAGACAAACAATCTATGGATCTTGGGGCTACCTATGGTGGGACATGCGTCATAAGAAACCTCCAATATAGTAGGGCATCTTGTGTAAGTTATTGTCCAAGTTGTTCTCATGAATGCATTCTTTTCTCCACACCCATACAATGTGAGACATCAACATCTTGACTTCAATTTTACCTACATCAAAATTAATTAACTAAATATTATGAGACAAATTATTAGAAAAATTAGAATTAACAGTGCTCTTATCCTCTATAATATAAATTAAATCTGATTTTAATTCTTGTAATTTTTTTAATATATTTTGTCTTTACAATTTCAAACTCTTCAACTTTAGTTTTAGTTTTTAATAAAATTTATTTATTCATAAAAATTTGACGACGTGGAAAAACAAGTCACTTTTTTTTTCAATGATATGACATTTTAATATTTGAATTATATTTTTTTTAAAAGAATAATTAAATTAATTTTTTTTTTCGCATAATCAATATTATTAATGTTAGTATTGTTAGTAATATGATGTGGATATGATTGAACGATCTTTCCTTGCTTATCACTATATTATTTAACTAATTCACCTTAACCATTAAACCAATTTTATATTTTTAATAATTAAATTAAATTAATTTAGATTTTTCTTCTAATCCCCTTTATTTCCCATTTCCCTCGACCCTCGTTATCTATTTGCATCAACATTCAACTTTTTATCAAGGTCGATCTAATGGTAAAGTAGCTAAAGTGATCGTTTTAAAACATTAAAATAAATTAAATTTTTATTTAATAAAAAAATCTCTAAAAATATTTTGTATTTAATAAAAAAATTCTTATATTTTAATATTTTCAAATTTAAAACTAATTCAATCTTATTTAGAATTAATATTTTCTAAATAAATATTAATTAATGACTGAATTACCAATTAAAAAATAAATATTAAATAAAAATCAACTATATTAACCGAATAAATGATATTCATGCTAAAGTATTTAAAAAACAATTTTTTTAGTCAATTTACTATACTATTATAAACTTTAAATTATTTTATATTAAAATTCACTTTAAATTTCATTAAATCTCGTAATATCTTACTATGGTGATGCTTTTCCTTCCATTTTTAAAGTTTAATCAGCAAATTCTACCACTTCTTTTTTAAAATTCGTGTACTTTTTATTTATCCACAAATTTGTTGGAAACGAATATCAATCTTTGTTTCAGTGTTAGAAAACGAAGATCAATCTTCATTTTCTGTTTTGTGTAATTTAAATTTATGTTAGTTGTAATAACTAACTAATTAACTTCTCAGTTAGTTAGTTAGTTAACCAGAGGACCCATGTATAAATAACTCATTCCATTTAGTCAATAAACAAGTCCTACAATCATATTTCATATTGATTCTATCTTCTTGCACTTGAGTAAAGAATAGCTTGAAAGCTAACAAATGGTATCAAGAGCTTGGTTGCGAAAAACCAAATCAGAGTGATCAACACGAGTGAGGTGTGAGGATCAAACACGAGTGTAGTGAAGATGAGTAACAATGGAAATTATCCAGCCCATATGCCACATTTTGATGGAAAAGATTGGGATAGATGGAGAGTGCAAATTCGTGCATTGTTTGGATTTCAAGAAGTGTTGGAAATTATAGAGAAAGGTTTTGAAGAACTGGGGGTCAATCCAACAAAAGAACAGAGATCAAGATTCAAAGAAAACAAGAAGAAAGATTGCAAAGCCACCTACATTCTTCATCAATGTCTTGACACGGCTAACTTTGACAAGATATCTGATGCAAGAAGTGCAAAGGTAGCGTGGGACATTCTTGAGAAGTGTTATTCTGGAGGAACCAAGGTCAAGAAAGTGAAATTGCATACCTTACAGAAACAGTTCGAATTGCTGCAGATGGATGAGCATGAGAAGGTTGCAGATCTGATTTCAAGATTGAGGAGTATCACAAATCAGATGGCTGGTTGTGGTGAGAAGCTTACTGAACAGAAACTATGTGAAAAGATATTGAGATCTTTGCATCCCAGGTTCGATTATGTTGTGTGTGCGATTGAAGAATCCAAAGACATCTCCACATTAAGTCTTGAAGAGTTGCAGGGAACTCTAGAAGCAAGGGAGTTAAGAATGGATGAAAGGAATGAGAGTGATTCTAGGAATCAGGCATTGGTAGTGTATGCCAACAAGAAAAAGAAATGGAAAAAGAATAAGTTTAAGGAATCTGATGATGATTCAGAATCTTCATCAGAAAGGAGCAATACAAGTAGTAAATCAAAAGGAAAATCAAGAAACTTTGATAAGAAGAAGGTGCAATGTTACAAATGTGAGAAGTTTGGACGTTTTGCTCGAGAATGTTGGGCTGGCAAAGGAGGAAAACAGAAGAAGAAAGAAGAAGATGAAGCCTACGCTGCCCAAAAATATTCAGATTCAGATTCGGATGTAGTCTTGATGATGGCTACTACAAACGGAGATCAATCTTCGTTTTCTACCACAAACGGAGATCAATCTTCGTTTTCAGAATATTCTTCATCTCAGTTCTGGTTTCCTAATACTGGTTGTTGTAATCAGATGACAAGCCAGAGGGAATGGCTGGTTAATGTTGATACATCAAGAAGGAGCAAGATCAGGTTTGTTGATGATAGAACTTTAGAAGTTGAGGGAGCTGGCAGCATAGTGATCAAAAGAAGAAATGGCAAAACAGCAGAAAGCGAGGGAGAGGATGTGCTGTTGGTTGAACCAGAAGATGATGGTTCAAAGAAAGTTAATGATGTGGAGGCTGCACAGGACCCAGAAAGTAATGCAAAGGGAGTGTTGCAGGCTGAATCAAAAGAGGAACGTTCAGAATTGCAGAACCAGTTGAATGCAGCTCAAGAAGATCTAAAGAAAGCAAATGAACAGATTCTCTAGGCTGAAAAGGAGAAGGTAAAAGCTATTGATGAGTTGAAAGAAGTACAAAGAGTGGCTGAGGAAGCAAATGAGAAACTCATGGAAGCATTGGTGGCTCAAAAGCTGGTTAAGGAGGAATCTGAGAATGAAAGGTTCCGAGTTGTTGAATTGGAACAAGCTGGAATTGAAACTGTGAAGAAGAAGGAAGAAGAATGGCAGAAAGAGCTTGGAAATGTGAGGAACAAGAAAGCAGCTCATGTGGTTGATAGTAATAACCAAGTTGGACACTTTCAAAAGGTGCTTACATCTATTGGAATTTTCTGCATTTATTCAATTGCTATTGGAATTCTTGTTGAGTTTATAGTGATGTATCCAATACAACATAAAGAGTATAGAGATGGAATTGACAATCTGTTGGTGCTTTTGATTGGTTGAATTTCAATTGCATTGCCAATTGTTTTGTCTGTTACAGTGGCTATTGGTTCTCATAGGTTATCACATCAAGGTGCAATCACAAAAGGAAGTATAGCTATTGAAGAAATGGCTTGTGATGCCAAGAAGCAAGCATTGAATCATGCGGATGATGCAACTAAAGTTGTCGAAGTTCATGTCAAAGCAGAAGTTTATGCAGCTGAATTGGCGCAGTTGAAGACCTTGCTAAATTCAAAGTTAAAAACTGAAGCTAGTGATAGTAAGCTTATATTGAAGTTGAAAACAGAGATAAAACAACTTGAATTCGAGGCTGTCCCGGTTAAAGCTGAAATAGTGAAGTTAAAATCTACATTGGATGTTGCTGAGGTAAAGCATCATGATGAGTATATCCAAAGTACAATGAAGGTTAGAAATGTTTTTGAACAAGTTGGAAGAAAAAATGAGAGCAAATCTTTGAAGTTCTTAGAGGATATGTGGAGCCCTTTATCATGGGTCATGGAAGTTGCTGCATTAATGACAATAGCTGTGGCCAATGGAAGTAGAAGACCTCGTGATTGAAGAAACTTGAATTAAGGGAGAGTGTTGGAAACGAAGATCAATCTTCGTTTCAGTGTTAGAAAACGAAGATCAATCTTCGTTTTCTGTTTTGTGTAATTCAAGTTTATGTTAGTTATAATAACTAACTAACTTCTCAGTTAGTTAGTTAGTTAACTAGAGGACCCATGTATAAATAATTCATTCCATTTAGTCAATAAACAAGTCCTACAATCATATTCCATATTGATTCTATCTTTTTGCACTTGAGTTAAGAATAGCTTGAAAGCTAACAAAATTTACCCATCAAACTATGGTAAAATCCATTGAATTTAACGTTAAGTGCTGACCATCATGTTTAGAAGCTATGACTTATATCTATAACAATTAAATTAAGTTTGAATAAATATGAGACTTTTATCTAGAACAATTAAATTACATCAATATTTCTATAACTAATTTATCATATTAAGATGACCACTAGTGTCAATTAAGGATGTTCTCAGTGAAATTGAATTAATTTTGAAATCACATGCAGTTTGACTCGGTTTGGATGATACTTTTTTGAAAAAATCAATCCAATCTCTAATAATTATAAGTGGTTTTGAATTTTTTTCAGATATTCAAATTATGATAGTAAAAAAAAAGATTAATATTAATATAAATATTATATTAATAATGAGTCATTGGGTTGACTATGGACCGTGGATTTGGAAT
>JBBPBP010009780.1:29309695-29343468 GCA_037974735.1 Cicer chorassanicum
AATAATTTATTTATATTAATTTAAAATAAATAAAATATATATCAAATTGATAAATTTTAAATTAATAAAAAATAAATTATTACTTTTAAAATATTTTAACTATTAATTATTAAAATTTATTTTTAATTAAAAATGTCATATTATAAATTTTACAATTTCAAATTAATTGAATTATTAATTTTATCAAACACTCAAATAAATTAATAGGAATCAGCTATAAATTATCAACTATAAAATTTAATTTTATTAATTAAATTCAGTCTAAATATATAATTTATATTCCTATTTTTCTTTTATTTATCTCATATCTAAGTTTATTTTTTGTGTAATAATTAAATGTTTGTTTTAAACAGGGTCCATACTACTGTGGGATTGGTGCTGATAAAGCTTATGGGCGTGATATTGTAGATGCACATTACAAAGCTTGTCTTTATGCTGGCATTAACATTAGTGGCATCAATGGTGAGGTTATGCCTGGCCAGGTATTAACATCACAACATTAATTTTAATCATTTGTTACATATGTTCATATAACATTAACTTATAATTTATTCATAGTTAGAAATTATTAGTTTGTATTTGAAATTATGTATTTTTAATTATATATTTTTATTTTATAGTGGGAATTCCAAGTTGGCCCATCTGTTGGTATCTCAGCTGGAGATGAGATATGGGCTGCTCGTTACATTCTAGAGGTAATTTAAATTTAAATTTTAACTAATTTTTTATATGATTAAGATTAATGATTGTCAATAAAAATATAAATATTGATGAATTTTTTATTTATAATATTACAGAGGATCACAGAAATAGCTGGAGTAGTTGTTTCATTTGACCCTAAGCCTATTCCGGTTAGAATGCCTTTTGACTATTTTTAAATTTGTTGAAAACTTTTGACTTGGTTGAAGAGTTGAAAGTGAAAAACATTTTCTCATCTTATTCTTTTCTAATTTTTTTTTCTTAACTTTGACATTTTTTTGTTTGTGACATATTGTTACTATAGGGTGATTGGAATGGAGCTGGGGCTCACACAAACTATAGGTAATATTATGATCTATTGATATATATATATATATATATCCTACACGATACTGATACGTATACATTGATACTAATAATAATATTTAAAAAAAAATTAAATTAAATGTAATTACATGTGTCCCTGTCAAATTAGTATTTAAGGTTGACATTATAGTTAGTCTAAACAGATATTGAATTATATGACTTATACTTTGAAAATGTATTATTTTTCTTATATTTGCAATGGTTATTATAGCACTAAATCCATGAGAGAGGATGGAGGCTATGAGATAATCAAGAAAGCCATTGAAAAGCTTGGATTAAGGCATAAGGAACACATTGCAGCTTATGGAGAAGGCAATGAGAGACGTCTCACTGGAAAACATGAAACAGCTGATATCAACACCTTCAGTTGGGTAAGTCAATTTTTTTTAAGCTAAAAATTTATTATAAAGAAAAGTAAAATAATTGAGTAAGTCGAAATCAAAATAGTTAACTAATTAGAGAAAAATCGATGTAAGTTCTTTAAATAAAAATTTTTTTCTTCAAAAATTTAGTCTTTGATGAACTTAAATTTTTTATCAGTATAATATGGCGGAACAACTATTAGAATCAATAGATAAAAAAAAAAATTATATTTTAAAATTTAACGGTTCCTGCGACTTCTACGTATTTTGTTAATGTAGATGATATAATTTTTTAGTCTTTTGACTCGGGTTGTTTTAGTTTACTAAGAAAAAAAATCAATACCTCGTTTATTTTTTATTATTATGAACCTTGAATAAAAAAGGAATTAGTGAAATGATTGGAATTTTTCTCATATTGGTAAAGTACAAAAAATAATGATTTTTCAATAACCAATTAGGGTTTTTGTACCTTTAAGGATCTTAATGTTTTGGATTTGCAATTTATTATATCTAATTTCGAAATTTTATATTATGTTTTTTGAATAGGGTGTGGCAGATCGTGGAAGCTCTATTAGGGTTGGAAGAGACACAGAAAAAGATGGCAAAGGTTATTTTGAGGATAGAAGGCCAGCTTCTAATATGGATCCTTATATTGTTACTTCCATGATTGCAGAAACAACCATTCTCTGGAAACCATGAAGTTAAAGCTATTTGTCTCTTGATTTAGACCACTTTACATATCATATGTTTAATGCCACTTATTAGTCTAGTTTATATCTATTATATGCAAAGTGTTGTTTTATTAGTATTTGCTAAAGTGGTCTTTTTTAAGCACAAAAAGTATTTTGTCCATGTATTTAGATGAGAATAATTTCATGGATCAATAATGCATTGTTTCTTTCTCTTTTTCGTTTGCAATGTGTTGTTTCTTTTTTTTGGATCACTTTTCAATTTCTTGCTTCTTTAGGGAAAGTTTGGACCATTTACATGGTCTCCACTTTCAATCGTGCTATCAATACTCTTTTCTTTTTTTAAGTTTTAATGTTAACATTTATTTTTATTGAATAAAATACATGTAATTTTCACATGAAATTTATTTTTAAAATGGTATGATTTATATTGTTTCACATAATAAAAGAGTTGCAAAGAGTGTGTTATTAATATTACTCATCTCTACTCTATGATATAAAATAAAACATAAATGCACTTTTGATTCTAATATATTTTAAACCGGATGTTTAGTCCTATTATTTTATAATTTATGAGATTTTAATATATTTTAAACCGGATGTTTAGTCCTATTGTTTTATAATTTATGAGATTTTGTTAGTATTTATTTATTTTTGTAATGTTGTTTGTTCACTAATGATGTGACACATTGAATATATCTCATTAATCAATATTTGTTTAATTTTTTTTTAGTCAATAAAGTTTTACTAGTGTTTTTATTAGTAAAACGTAAGAAAAGATTACAAAGGAAAATTAGACATAATACTATTTTATTCAATTATGTTGTAGATCAATATTATAATATTATTGAGTATGCAAAATTGCGAGACCGGAAGTAAATCTTGAGTAAAATAAATAGATAAAAATACATTTAAATCAAAAAATTATTATTCACAATTGTAAAACAATTAAAAAATTATCGTTTTAAAAATGTAATTAAAACTTTAGAGTTGATGGGACTAATTTTTCCCTTTGAGGGTTGTTGCTTAGTTTTTATCTTGGAGTAAGCTCCTTCTATGCATAAAAAAAGTTATATATTAAACTCGGAGAAGAAGTTAATATAACTAAGCAATTTGAAGCATTATTAAATCTCAAAAATTAATTTGAATTATTTAACTGTGACAATTGTGTCATCATTGTACTTTGAGAGAATTTAAATTTGAGTTCACCTACCTACAAAAAATAAAGTTTTCTTGATATTTACTTTTTACTCACAATATTTAAATCAAGATTCTGGTTGAGAACAAAAAAAATAGGCATTGGTTGTAGAAAACAATAAGAAGAAAAATCCCACTTGCTCTTAAATTGTATTTAATGGACCACCACCAAGGTAACCTTTCCTTAAGGGGAAATACAAATTCAATATGGATTTGAAGTCTCACATTGATGAATCGCAATACTGACAACAAAGCTGCAAAAAGATATCTTTTATTTTTCCTTTAATGTGGAAACTGATAAAGATGAGGTGCCTAGAATACATTCCCCACAAATTAACAATTCCCTCTTTACCAATAATAACTCACATTTATGAATAAAAAGTAAAACAAATGAAAGTACTATCATTTATGGATTTTTGGTTCTTCTATTTTTTATATTTAACAATTAATAAATATTTATCAATAAATGAATATTATTATTTATTCATTCTCTTTATTAATTGAGCTTTGACATACAACTTAATACAACTTAATTGATAGTGAAAATAAATAAATTATGATATTTTTCAAAAATGTGACAATTTTTAGTGCTTGATAAAAATAACCTAGAATAATTTAGTCTCTGAAGGACAATTTATCATTAAATCGTATAGATATTAATGATGTATATCGTGAATTTTCTCCGTTGTCTTTAACAAAAACATAAAAGTACAGTTTTCGATAATTTTTTGTTACGTCTAGGAATAGCTGTTGTCCAACTAAACAAAAAATTTATGATGTATTTCTACTACTATTTTCATTGTTTCTTTTTCGTATTTGCATTTCCAAATTGCAATTTTTTGTCTTTCTGTTATGATTTCATTTTCGATTTCTTTCCTTTTCACAGACAATTATATTACATGTCAGAATGTCATACAATCTTATCACAGTTCAAAAACAAATAAAAAATTGATTGTGAATAAAATTGACAGAAAAACTAACGTATCATAACTTAAGAAAATAATTAGTTGTGTTGATTTAAACGATAAAATAAATTTTATTTACTCAAATACTTTTATTAATTACAATTAACAGATAAATTGAAATACGATAAATAAGAATATACTAATAAAAAAAGATTAATTAACATTATATTAATATTATAAAATATCAGATAATTTAAGACAAAAAATTTGAGAAAAAAATATTTCTTGTAAGATAGAAAAATAATTTTTATAAAATGATTAAATACAAACTATTATTGTATTGTTTGACACATATAGTAATTGAATATTGTTATCAATGAAAGAAATGCAACCGTCATTTGATTATAAGTAGCATTGAAGTGATAAAATCATTGTCGGATATTATTATATATATATAGTGCACATGTGGTCATGTGGTGTGTCTTTGTCTATCTTTCCACCAAAGACATAGTCCCATGAGGTTTGTAATATCCTCCAATAAATATGGTTATTCTATCAGATTTTGAAGATTTGTTTTTATCATCTATTTCCACTGTAACACAAACTTCTACACTATGTTTTGTCTTATATGCATCTCCTTTTGAAAGGGGTTCTACCTTCTTAAAGGAAAAAGAATTAATTGAGAAAGAGAAAAATGAAAGCATTATGAACTCTTGCTTGATAATGGATTTGTGTTAGTGTTATGTCCCAATCATGTGAGTGAGTGTATGCACTTAACTATATTTAGATGATCTAGATTTTGAGTTTAGTATTTTAGGTTTTTAAAAGAAAAAACAAAATCTCTATTGATATATGATTTTTTCAATCTTAGGTTTGTTAATAAGTTAATGTTTTTCTCTTTTTGTTTATCACGATGTTTACATTGTTAGGCTGTACTTTTTTTTTCTTTTATCTTAATTTTATTCTAAGTAAAGTTTTGTAAATAATTTTTTTAATGAAACATGTTGTTTATCTGTATTCTTCGGATTTTTATCTCGTTCTCCAATTTTTTTATTTTTTATTTTTATTATATTGATTAGAGTATTACAAATCATAGTTTTAGAATGCCAAATATCACTTTTATTATATGATGTGTTTGTATTCTATTTTTTTCTTTTAATGAATTAATCTAATTCATCATATAAATATGAGTTTCTTTTAATGAATTCCTTAAATATTTTTAGGAACTTATAGAAATGAACTAAGGTTATTGGCTCTCTAAAACTCCTACAATTAGATTTTTTTTTATCTACGACCAGATCTTAATCTCAAGTAAAATTTTAAAAAAATAACCGCGATAAAAAGGTAAAAGTATGACTATTGCCGTTTTTCCTATTTTAAGGACGTGAAGAAAAATCGCAGAAAATAATCGTGATGTCTACAATAAAATAAAATAAATGAGAATCCCATTTTATTCCTTTATAAGAATGTATCTAATCACTACCTTGCCACTTTATCTAGTTCTAAGATTCTCTTATCTTTCGACCAATATTAAGTATTATATGATAGTACACATCATTTTAATGAGATTTGTGTAATTTTATGATTAATTCATATCGCGACGACTACAATCTGTAATACTTAAAATTATGAAATCATCACTACGACCGTTATTTAAAATATTGATCTCAAGCTAATTAAGTAAATAAAAAAGATCATACGATTTAGACGACAAACTTTCATATATACACTTAGAGCTGTCAAAATGGGCTAGTCCGAATGGGCTGACCCGCCCAGCCCGCTAAAACATAGGGCTTGAGCCTAAAATTTTCAGACCGAATTTTTTCAGGGCTTTTGAGTCCGGTCCGTTACCCATTAGGGTTAGCCCGTATGGGTACCGAGTAGCCCGCAACCCGCATAATAAATTTTTTAAAAAAATAAAAAGTAAAATTGGTCTTAAAAAAAGGACCGAACAAACAAAAATTAAATTGGGCCGGTTCCATTTTTTTTTAAAGAATTCACAAAGACACAACAAAGTACAAACCCTATTTTGAAGGGAAATGTGACGGCACTCTCACATACAAACTCACGGTCTCACTCATCTCACTCCACGGGCACACGACATACGGAATACGGTATACGACAATTCGATTTAAGTTTTTCATTTGTGTCATGCTAGACAAATCTAAGTTGTTTTTGGCAATTTGAACTTATTTTAATTTGTGTGTTGTTTGGATAATGTGTTGTTTAAATTGAGTTTGTGTTAATTCGAAAATCCAAATTTCGAACTTAGTTTGTGTGTTATTTTATTGTGTATTTTTAATGATCTAGAATATCATATAAGTTGTTTTTAAATAGACATGTAGAACTAAGTTGTTTTTAAATGGGCATGAAGAAATTTCAAAATAAGTTGTTTTTAAATGGGCATGAAGAAAATTTTTAAACTAAAAGAGTAGCAAGAAAATTACAAATATAATAAATAAAAAAATTAAAAAAAAATATGTGGGCTACCCGCCCAGCCCACAGTCCGTCTAAGACCAGGCTCGGATAGTATTTTAATAGGCCATATTAAAACAGAGTTTTTTAGCCCGATCCAAAGAAGCCCGCAACCTGTTAGGACTGACCCTAAATGGGCCGGGTAGCCCGTTTTGACAGGTCTCTAAGTTTTTATTTTGACAATTGTTATTGTTTATGATTGACCCCAGGCCCAATCCTAAATGGTGCTGAGGCCCATATTGTTTATATGATACACCGTCAACATTCTCTTCCATTAAGCAATAACACCAAGATTCATATTGTATGGCAATGTGGGAAACACGTTTATAATGTGACAATGTGTATGGCAATGTATAATGTGACAATGTGTATGGCAATGTGGGAAACACGTTTATAATAAAGTTAAATATAATAAATTATTTAAAATTTACTTTACTTATGTTCAATTAACTAAGACATTTTTTTTATAATTGTGTTTGAGAAAAGAATATAATATAAAAAGTCTTAATGGATCAATAGAAGTTATCTTACTAAAAGAATACTTATTTTTAATATCCAACGTGGCTTGAATAAAATTATTTCATGTAAATCAAACTTATATATAAAAAAGTACAATTATTTATATATAAAAAAATAAAATTATTTCAACGTATCTCCAATGAGATTATTTTACGTAGGTCGATAAACCTATATAGACATAGCATCTTCATCCTACTCCTTGTTTCCTGTTGGTGCACTTCTCAACCAGACAGTCACCTACCACTCTCTCTAAAGTCCAAAATGCTAATCAACTAATCATGTTGGCGTGACATGAACATTATAAATAAGTAAAAAGTTAGTCTAACACTTTTATTAGTATATTTGTTAAGGAATTAAAAGTAATAATTGTATTTTTTATTTATATTGAACCTTTAAAACTTTGAAGACTTAGCCATCTCATCTACCTATGTTATTTTGTTGTATTTCTTTTTGATCGGTTTTTATTTTTTATTAAAATGATGTAATTTGAGATTTTTTTTTTGTCTGAAATTACTTATTTAACTTGTTTTATTTTATTTTATTTTATTTAAATAAGTGATTTCTACACATATTAATTTTTCTTTCATATTTTTTTTAGTTTTGTTATCTTTATGTGACGTTGTGTTTGTTCGTCGTTTTGATTTCTCATTTTGTTATTTTGTTGTGGTGTTTTTTTTGTTCAGATTGATAGATTAACTCCAATCAATTGCAAATTCAATCAATGTATTTGATGTCATCAACGTTAAAACTCTAGAGACATGAATATTCCAGACACCTCAAATTTGTCATATTTGTAGATATTTTGCTATTTTATGCTATTAATCTAAGTGTTGTGAGTTTGTTTATAGATTCATCCATTACGGTTTTAGCGAGTTTAAATTGAATGAATAAATAATTTTTTAGTAAAAAAAAAAACAAGTGTTTTTGTTCCAAGAAACATTTTTCCCAAATTGTCTTGGTTTAAATACAATTTTGGTCTTTTATCTTTCGACTAATATTCGCTTAAGTCTTTTATTTATTTATTTTGATTAATTTTTGCCCTTTTATTTTTTATAAGAGACATATTTTAATCATTGTCACAATCACAACAAAAGTAATAAAAACATACAACATTTGATCATTGAAATCTATTTTAACAATTGTCAATATGTATCCACTATAATATTTTTTTTTAAAAGAACATCTATTTAATTCAATAATAGGTTTGCACTTGAAAAAACTCTTATTATATGCTTTTAAACATATATAAACTATTTGAAACGAATAACATTTATTAAAGTTATTTGTATTTTCATCTCGTATTTGTTAAGATTGCTAACTTAATTTACAATTAATTAAGAGGTATGATGACAATACTCATATAGTTGTTTGAAAGAAGTACGGTGAAAATAATTAATATTCATCATTTATAAAATATAAAGGACGAATAATAAATTAAAAAAAGAAGATAAATGAATAAAATGAATATTTGGTAAAAGATAAAAAAAATCAAAATTATATTTAAGCTAATTTTCTTATATCTCACTTTTAAAATAGACAAAATATCTCTCCCGGTCATTTATTTTAATTTAAGGTAACAATTCAATCTTTATCTTTTTTATCTTCCGATTTGATCATAAATTTTTTATCCTTTATGTTTTAAAATGACAATAATGTTATCATTTTTTTTTACAGAAATCCAGAAAATTCATCATCATTCTCAAATAAAATTCAGAAAATTAGTAATCTTTTTCAACAAATTTCATATTTTCAATAAATTCATAACTCAAATATTCAAATAAATTCATATTTTTATCTTCAACAACAACATCAGATAAAAAAACTCGCATTTTAAAATTTAGGTTAAGGATTTGAGTTGGAGAATGATAGAAAGAAGAAGATGAAGATAGTGTCTTGGTGATTTGAGAATCAAATTTTAAAGTGTGAGTTCTTTATTTGATGTTATTTGAAGATAAAAATATGAGTTAATTTAAATATTTGAGTTATGAATTTGATGAATATATGAATTTTCTTGAAATTGATGATGAGTTTATAGATTTTGTTTGAAATGGTGATGAGTTTTTTGAATTTATGTAAAGAAATAATAATATTGTTGACATTATAAGAGATAAATAATTAAATCTTCACTTAAAATTAATTATTAAATAAAATAAAATAAATAACTGAATTATTATCTAAAATTAAGTTAAGGGACACAAAACACAACATTTTGACTTAAAAATATTATTTACGTTTTCATGCGACTTAAAAATATTATTTACGTTTTCATGCGTCGATTTGCTATTGCAAAACCATTACTCATTCATTATTCATGGCTGATATCTCAACATATCTTTAATTTAAAATCAAAATTAACGTAGGTGATATTGTAGGGATTTGGGGTCTTTAAAATTTCACATTTGGGTTTATGAGGAAGATTTCACTATTAAAAATTAAAATTCAGTTGACCAAGGTATAATAGTGATAGTGTCTCTCACATATAAGAATCAACATGAATTTTTACTCAAAAGTAAAAGGTCATTTACATCCTTAAATATTTCAGTGATTTTGATATTTAAATATATAAAATGTGGTCGCCATAGTGCTTGAAAATATTGAAATTATAAAAATATTTTTTAAGTGTCTTTTTTATTAATAATTTTATAGATTAAATTAAATAACAACAAATAAATTTAAAGATCAAACCATTTTATAAAAGACATATTTGATAATCAAATTTATGTATGTTTTTATAATTTTGACACATTTAAGAATTATAATCGCTACGCTTCAAACATTTAGAGTATTTTTAGAAGTTGAATTTTAAATAGAAAGTGAGAGAAAATTTTATTTTTCTTTTTAAAATAGAGAAGCTATAAAATATTTCTAAAAATAAATTTAATTTAATTAAGATGTTATATGAGCATTTATAAATTTTTTAAATATATACCAAAATATGAATTAAAACCCTTCCAAATTATCTTCTCCAAAACTCCCTCATGTGAAATCTTAACATGAAATGATCAACTTTAAGATGGTAGAGTGATTATCAAAATTTATACAAAGAAACCGAGATATAATCAAAAATTTAGTAGCTTAATATAGCTTATTGCTCAATGGGATCTAACAAAACACTTAAAATTATATTAAAAAGAGTTAATTATATTTAAAAAAACTTTAAAGATCAATTTAATTTGCTTGTAGAATATCAGAACCAAAGAAAAAATATCAAAATTTCCAGAAAACCAAAAACACAAATTAGGATAATGGAATACTTCAAAATCATGGATTCTAACAAGGTGCATGCAATTTATTGAACTAGTTCTTCCTTTGTAATATTCACCTAAAGCATTCAAATTTGATAATAAACCTTAGAAGACTAATTCTCAAACTTCACCAATCAACTTGATGAAACATATCAAAACACAAAACAAAAAAAACCAAACACTAAGAAAAACATATATCCAACAAAACTATTATTAATATTTACAAAAAACAGAGGAAAACAGGGGAAGCATTAATATCCTCCCTCTACAATCTCCATAGATAATCAAATAATCAAAACACTAAAATCCAAAACCTTACATGATATTCTTAATCTATCAATCACCAACTGAAATGGGTTGGCCGGAAATTCCCAACGGTGACCGGGAAATTTGCCGGGAAATCTCTCTAAGAACAGGTCTTATCTCAAGTTGACCAATTGACCAATCAACTATTTTCTCTGATTCTTGCTTGATCTTCCTAATTTGATTATGAATTAGGATACCCTTTTGGCCAAAGTTTTCATCTTTGTTGTTGATCTTCATCTTCTTACTAAAAAAAAATCAATTTTTTTTCTTCACAAAAAGTTTCCTAGATAACTTTCATGTAACACATACGTATAGATATAATCTATGTGTTTATATATATATGTGTGTGTGTGACACATAGGGAATACAATTATGAAACGTAAGAGATTGGAGAAGTTTGGTGGGAAAACTATAATTTTTTGGGATTAGTTTGAAAGATGACTAAATTGGACCATGGTGTTGACAGAGAAAGAAGGTTCTAAATTATGTGTATGACCCATTTTATTGACCAAGATTTTTCAACCGTTGGATTGTGGTATTAGGTCAATCATATATGGTAAAGTCACACTCAAATTGAATTATTATTGGCTTTTAAAAAGAACATTCTTATATTTATTAGTAATTGTGTCACGTTTTTTTTATTTATTATTTTGTTTGGCACACATTTTTTTCAACTACATAATAAGTTTTATTGAGAAAGCATACAAAAATGATTTTTTTCTTACAATTTGGATTTTTTTTATTTATTTATGTTGCTTATATTGTCATGACTATCTCATATATACAAATTATCTCTTTATTTTTAAGGGGAAAAAGTTATCTCATATATATATATATATTGATTCACTTTTAATAACCATTCATTGAAATAGTATTTTTTTAAAAGATAATGAAATGTGTGTTTAAATATAAAGTATGTAGGTTATTAATATACCTATTTTTAAGTGTGTATAAATTAACAACTCATGTATTGTCCACACCTATGCATTATTTTGTGAGTGAATCAATATTGTTTTTCTTTTTCTTTTTATCAATCGATATTGGATGTGGGCGTCTGGCAAAAAAATCAAATGAAAAATATTTTTTATTTTTGCTAAAATCAAATGGATAATATTGGTACATTCAATTCGGATGTTATGCTTTTTAACCAAGTTGCCAACAAAATGGATAAAGACCGAGAATTAAAGCAAGTGGTGATATTTTATTTTGTATTATTTATTGAGATTTAATTTATTCACATTTAAAGAGTTTTTATATTGAAAATAAATTAATATTAAAAAATATTTAACTTATATATATTTAAAATATTAGATATGAATAATTATAATATATACTGATAATGTAAAATATATTATCCTGCGTATGTATATTAAAATTTATTTATTGTGATAAAATTATTGTTATTTTCAAAAGATTTTGGCTTTATTTTTTAATTTATGTACCGAACTAAATCAATATTTTTAATTAATGTTTCAATTATTTTCAAAAACTCACGTGAAATTGATATATATAGTAATAATTAATGATTTTAATTACATTTATATAATCAAGGTGCATGTGTATGTCGGCTGTAAATGCAATTCTATGTGTGAACATGATATTATAATTATATATAATACGATATATATATCCATGGCTTGGTCAAAATTTTGTCAAATACTACCTCTTTTTTTGTTTATTTGTGACCGTTATTTGGAGGTTCAACGAACTTCATAACCTCCCTCAACTTAAAAATATTACTATTATTTAAATTGACTTGTGATTTGACGCATAAATTTGATAGATATCAAACTACCACTATTAGAAATCAAACTTTAACTAACTATTATGGTTAGTTGAATTCACAAAAGATAAAATTATTAAGTAAAACATTATGTCTAATCTTTTATTTCTCATCTTTATTTTGTTTTCCAAATTTGAGTACTACTTGTATTCAATATATTACTTTAGCTTTAACTTCTAATTTATATTTGCCATTAAAAATAATAATAAATGATGAAGCTAAAATTGAACTATTGTAAGTCAAAGAACTCTATGTAACTTCAACATTTTATCATCGATGTTAATCAATAATTGTATCTATAGATGTTGTTTGAAGTTAACGTTTGTTTAGAGACTAGGGACGATGAACAAATTTGATTATGGTGCTATGTATGAAACTTGTACGCTAACCTTTCAAGGAACCTTTTCGTCTTTGCCTTACGTGTATCCATCTTATTTTTTGTTTAACAACTCAATTTATCTAAACATGTGTTCTAAAAAAATTTAATAATATATGTATGTAATACAAAGTCTAGATGATGAAAAGTTTCTATCAAAGAAAAGACAATCTAATTTATTTATCCAGTTTCATTTTATAGAAAAAGTTATAATTTCATATAATTTCTCTGAAACTATAGAGTGCTGTTATTTTGTTTCATGACTAAAAAAAAATTAAATTAGTATTCGAATCATTAAAATGTCAGTCAATTTAGTCACTAATGTTATAATGATCATGAATTATTTTGACAATAAATTGTATGTTTCAATAACTTTTATAATAGTAAGTTATATCTATTCGAAAATAGTTTGATGACTAATTTGAATTTATTTTTAAGTTAGATATCAAAATGACTAGTGGTGTTTAAAATTGTGTTTAAACTTATGTATTTTGAATAATAGAATTAATATATAAAATTTAATATGTTGGGATACAAGTTCGAAATAAAAATACTCGATTTTCATTTTTAGAGGTATAAACAGGTTTCCATACACTTTTTTTAAATTAAATATTGGACAAAATGTATCCTTATCTATATATAAAGAACTAAACAATCATTTAATTATTAATCTCTCATGCGACTTTACTTGTGATTATTGATAATACTTATTTAACAATTATTTTTAACTACTCAATCTCTCTGTATCAATTAGCCAAACTATGAATATTACTATCAATCAGATTTAAAAGTTCTATAGTTGTTGAATCATGCAAGTGTTATAACCTACGCACCTTTATCAAGCATAGATTCCATAACTCAGCGGGTTCGTCTCTTTTTTCAATAGGTATTATTAACATACAAATATGAAGAAAAAAAATTAAAAAAATGAAATTTGTTTCATAATGCATCGTTAAAAATTAGGTTGGATATCTTGTCTCGAGTTCGAATCCAGGATCTCATAATTATATGAGTTAATTATAGTTAAATTTAACATATTTTCTAAGACAAAAAATAATAATTAAAATCTTCAAAAATAAAATTTTGTATTTAAACATGTTATATTTATTTATTTTTATTAGTATGAGATATTCTATTATTATTTTTTATTCTCTTAATAATACTTATTAGTTTAATTTTATATAATTTTTTTTTTACTATTTCACACGCTTTAAAAATAATCAATCATTATTATTCTGTAATATTATTTTTCTGCGTGTTATATTTTACTTCAAACCTATTAATTTACAGTGACTAATGTTATAAATAAATCTCGTAGGTATAAAACATATTGTAGTTGTAGATATATTTGATATGTTGGGGTGTGATATCAAACACGAAATACCCTAATTCTCTCTAATTTATATGGGTGAAATTCGGCGTTAAACTTTTTAAAAATATACAAATATTAACATATATAGAATTTTTTTTATAATTGTAAATTAGATCAACCAGAAACTGATATAATCTAAACCACATTTAATTGGATTGAGTCGGATCACATTTTTTAAATAAATCGTCCAAACCAAACTAAGCCACAATAATTTTAATCTTTGGATCGAACAATCTTTTTGTCTCAAATCAATTTCGCAAACACCCCTTGGGTTAATTGGAGGATACTTTTCTTTATTTCTTTTACATTTTTAGATTAGACACACACATGATAAATCATTTTTATTTTACTTGAATTGGGCTTACAAACATATTCAATGGGCTGCATCTCATGTAAAATGCTTTGAAAGACTTTCATGATGTTAGACCTTATAAAGTATAGTCACAAGCATACAAAACAAAAATGGGCTGCTTCCCCCACCCCCTTGTGCTAAAGAAACCCTCCATAGATATTATTTGTTTTTGTTTTTGTTTTAAATCTTTAGTTCTTAAGGGAATGAGACCTTAGTAATCCATGACTCAACCAAGAGGTTAGTAAAGTCTAACAAAAATTATTTCGGTCAAAATTTAAATTCAGATCATAGATCTTTTTGTTTACAAACAATACTAACAAACTGAAGGAAAAAGAAAAGAAAAAATTATTTAAATAAAACTTATATATTATAATGTCCAAAATTTCTTGATAATTTAATAAATTTTATTTAATTCTCTTAATCAAAAGAATCTCATTTTCCCTCCAAGATCATGCATCCAAACAGCCCATGAAAGTTTTTAGTAGAAGAAAATTGATGTAGGACATTATTTTCTTAATTATTAAAGGATGAGTCCTGATTGACTCAAGCATTAGAGAGCATATAATCTTACATACATAGTTCAAACTAA
Source organism: Cicer chorassanicum (assembly GCA_037974735.1). Taxonomy (NCBI): domain Eukaryota; kingdom Viridiplantae; phylum Streptophyta; class Magnoliopsida; order Fabales; family Fabaceae; genus Cicer; species Cicer chorassanicum. The sequence continues at coordinate 29,324,931 of JBBPBP010009780.1, forward strand.
AGGATCAAAAGGGCAATTGAACCTAAAACAAAAAACAAAAAACATTTCTTAACTATACAATATTATTTGTGAAGCATTCTGTAAAAAAAAATTGTAACTTTCTCAACTTTCTTGCTAATTTCTTCCCTACACATACTTGGGTCAATATGATAGATGTCAATAATGTTGTAAGAAAAATAGTAAAATTTAGGTGATTGTTCATCGCACCCCCATTTTGCTCAAATACCCAAAATTTAGGTGATTGGGGCCTTCAACAACCACCTAATTTTTTTCCACATTATACATCTGTTTGGCCTCCAAAGCCCATTTATACATCTGTTTTGCTCAAATACGTAAAATTTAGGTGATTGGGGCCTTCTTTTTATTCTTTTATCATTTATTTTAATTTTTTAATGTAAAGCTTCTTTTTGCTGTTACCTAGAATTTTGTTGCTTGACAGATTTTAGAATAAGCCATTTTCTGTTAGAAAATTTAAAGTTTTATCAAAAGCCAAAATTATAGCCAACGTCTTTTATATTATTTAAATGTATCAAATTCGTCGTTTATTTCTTTTCTATATATAGATATTTTATCTTTATAAGAGTTTATGATTTAAATTTTTTTGTCAATTTTTCTAAAAAATATGAGGAATATGCACCCATATATCCCACTATATTAGGAATCTATCCAAAATGCCCCACTCAAAAAAAAAAAAATACCAGAATGCCTTACTTTTTAGTCCCAGTTGAAGATCGCAACCTGGGGATGCGACGATCTAAAGAAATTTTTTTTCCGTCTTAGTATGAGGTCGCATCCTGGGGATGCGACCATGTACTGCAGTTTTTTTTTGTTATATTTTGTTTATGGGTGTAATTATTTTTAATTAATTAAAAATACTAAAAATATTTTAAAAATCAAAATAATAATAATAATAAATAGAATACATTATTAAATAATAATAATAATAATAATAATTTTAATTTTAATAATATTATTAATATTAGTGACTTATTTTTAATTTTAATTAATTATAAATAATTAAAATATTTTAAAAACCAAAATAATAATAATAATAATAATAATAATAAAATAAAATACATTATTAAATAATAATAATAATTTTAATAATAACAATAATTTTAATAATATTATTAATATTAGTGACTTATTGTTAATTTTAATTAGTTATAAATAATTATAACAATTAAAAAATCAAAATAATAATAATAAATTAAATTACATTATTAAGTAATATTAATAATAATAATTTTAATAATAATCATAATAAAAAGAAAATTATATTAATAAACTAAAATAAAAATTCATTAAATTGAAAGAAAAAAATACATTAATTGAAAATAAAAAAATACATGAAATTAAAATTAATTATTTCCATCTAAATGTCCTCCAGTTCCACATCTACGCGGTCATCGAACTCGTCTAGCCCTTTGTACGGCTTGAGGTTGTTGTGGTTGTTCATCAATTTGATCATTATCCTCGTTATAATCTGTATGTGGATTAGAACCACTACCACCTGCTTCCATGTAATTTTGAGTTTCGACGTTATACATAAAATCAAAAGCAGCATAAGCCGACTCAGGAGTTGTGCATTGAGTACCAAACAAATTATAGAAAATTCCAGTCCCTGGTTGATGAACGGGGGTTGGTATCGGTGGCACCGAAGGAACGTAGTACTGAGTCGGTATATCTGCAGATTCATGTAGATGTGGTACTGAGTCGGTATATTTTTTTATTTTCAATTAATGTATTTTTTTCTTTCAATTTAATGAATTTTTATTTTATTTTATTAATATAATTTTCTTTTTATTATGATTATTATTAAAATTATTATTATTAATATTACTTAATAATGTAATTTAATTTATTATTATTATTTTGATTTTTTAATTGTTATAATTATTTATAACTAATTAAAATTAACAATAAGTCACTAATATTAATAATATTATTAAAATTATTGTTATTATTAAAATTATTATTATTATTTAATAATGTATTTTATTTTATTTTATTATTATTATTATTATTTTGGTTTTTTAAATATTTTAATTATTTATAATTAAATAAAATTAAAAATAAGTCACTAATATTAATAATATTATTAAAATTAAAATTATTATTATTATTATTTAATAATGTATTCTATTTATTATTATTATTATTATTATTTTGATTTTTAAAATATTTTTATTATTTTTAATTAATTAAAAATAATTATACCCATAAACAAAATATAACAAAAAAAAAAAAGCTGCAGTACATGGTCGCATCCCCAGGATGCGACCTCCTACTAAGACGGAAAAAAAATTTCTTTAGATAGTCGCATCCCCAAGTTGCGATCTGCAACTGGAGCTAAAAAGTAGGGCATTCTGGTATTTTTTTTTGAGTGGGGCATTTTGGATAGATTCCTAATATAGTGGGATATATGGGTGCATATTCCAAAATATGAACTGCCATAAACATTTATAAAGATTGAAAAAATCTACATAGAAAAAATATAAAAGATTTAAGTTCTTAACGTTGATAAAAATAAAATATATGTGAGAAAAAAAAGATAAAGAACATGTATGTTACAATTAAATAAGATGAAATACATTTCATGTAATTTTTCTTAAAATAAAATCAATCAATTCTTCTCTTAAAAGGGTTAATTGGATAAGAAATTTTTTAATCAATGCATTTTTCAGACACAGATTGTTTGATACTTTAATAATTATAGATGAAATACTTAAAGTGATTTTTTTTAAATAAATTATTTATATCAATTTTTTATTTGAACTTTTATTTTTTTAATTTTCTTTAAACAAAATTATAACAAAAAAATTAAATATTATAAAAATTAATTTTTAAGTTTTTTTAAACAAACGCGCCATAATATCTCCTTAATTGTTAAGTTGTTGGAGGCAATCATGCCAAACAAATAATTTTTATAATTTCTTTCATTTCTTTTTATATATATTGAATTTATAATTTTATAAATAAATTCATGTTTTGTAATTTTTAATGTTTGAAAAAAAATAAATATTTTTTAAGTTAATAAAATTAATAATTATTTTACATTTAATAAAAGGTTTTGTATCAAATGAATATGTTGTAGGATGCTAATACAATTTTTGCACATGAAAGTCTTTAGAATTGAAAATTAAATTTGGAATACTTGCTTTTGGTTTTGTTGGGTGGGATCACTCCCCAAGTGGAACCCACCAAGTTTATTAATATTATAATTATTATTATTAAAATGAAAGAAAAAGAAAAAAAAAAGGAATATATGGTTTATTGGGCTTGACCCATGTAAAGGAAAATAAAAGAAAGGAACGGGATCTCAAATCCCTAAGGGCAAAGGCTAACGAAAAGACAAACAACAGTAACCGCACGCACGCACGACAACCAGAGAAAAGGAAAGGAATTCAGTTTCGGTGGTGGTAATAGTTTTACTTTCTCTGAGAGTTATTTTGATATTCCCACTTTAGTGGAAGGTTATTATAAGGCTATTGTTGTTGATTGATATTCCCTATTGTTATTAGGAAGGTTGATTGATATTCCCTATTGTTATTAGGAAGACTCTGGTGTACCCATTAATTATTATAGTGGAAGTTTTTACTGGACAAGGTCCCGTGGTTTTTATTCTCTCAATTTGAGGGAAGTTTTCCACGTTAAAATTGTGTTTGTCTCATTTAATTTTCTGCCAATTATTACTTTCTGTTTGGCCATTTATCTGCACAGGTGGGGGAAAAATATTCCGCATTATTGAGATAGTTATTTCTAATTATCTCTGGTTTTTCCCAACAAAGTGGTATCAGAGCTTGGTTGATTTGATTTGTGCATTTAAATGGAAGAGGAAAATAAAGGTCCGAATATGATTAAGCTCAATTCTTCTAATTATACACTTTGGAAGACTCTCATGGAAGACATGCTATACAGTAAAGATCTGTATGATGCTATTGAGGGTGACACTGCTAAACCCACAGATAAATCTGATGCTGATTGGAAGAAGATGAATAGAAAGGCAGTGGCGTTGATTAGACAATGGTTAGATCTGAGTGTATATCCACATGTTGAAACTGAAATAGATGCTAACAAGATGTGGGAAAAATTAAAAGAGTTGTATGAACGAAAGAATGTGCAAAATAAAGCATTCTTGATTCGGAAGCTGGTGAATATGAAATACAAAGATGGGGATTCAATGGCAGAACATATGAGTATTTTTCAGAATACGGTGAATCAGTTGACAACCGCTGAAATTAAATTAGATGATGAGTTGCAAGCATTGTTATTGTTGAGTTCCTTGCCTGATAATTGGGAAGTCCTTGTTGTGACATTGACCAATTCAGCTCCAAGTGGAAAGCTAAAAATGTCAACAGTTAAAGAGAGTATGTTGAATGAAGAAGCTCGAAGAAAGGAACATGGTTTGATTGGTTCTTCCTCAAAGTCAGAAGCACTAGTTACAGAGTCACGGGGGAGAAGTCAATCTAGAAACTTCCATAGAGGCGACAACTCTGAAAGTCGTAGCAAGTCAAGAAGCAAGTCGAGGACTAGAAAAGAAGTGATATGCTATCATTGTGGCAAAGCAGGTCACATAAAAAGAAATTGCAGGTTCCTTAAGAGAGATCAATCAAGGGAAAGAGATGAAGACAAAGAGAAGAAAAATGATAAAGATACAACAGCAGTTGCATCTGTTAGTAATGTCTACATTGTTTGTGATGATAATTCCATAAACCTTGCATGTCAGGATTCAACTTGGATTATTGATTCGGGTGCCTCATATCATGTTACTCCTAGGCGTGATTTCTTCTCATCTTACAGTGTTGGTGATTTTGGCATGGTAAAAATGGGAGATGAAGGAGTATGTAAAATTATTGGTATGGGAGATGTTTGGGTTGAAACAGGGATTGGTTGCAAGCTTCAGTTGAAGAATGTTAGACATGTTCCTGATATTCGTCTCAATTTGATTTCAGTGAAAGCCTTGGATATTGAGGGTTATCACACTTACTTTGGTGGTGGTGGTATATGTAAAATCACCAAAGGGTCCCTAGTGGTTGCAAAGGATCAAAGTTCCACTTCTCTTTATAGGATGCCTACGAAGCTATGCAATGAAGAAGTGAATGCAATTGAAGACGCCTCTTCTGATTTATGGCATATGCGCCTTGGTCACTTGAGTGAGAAAGGACTCAATATACTTGCGAAGAAAAATTTTCTTCCTGTGAAAGGTACGTCTCTAAAAACTTGCACTCATTGTTTTGCTGGAAAACAACATAGAGTTTCCTTTCATAATACTAGTCCTCATAGGAGGAAAAATATTCTTGATTTAGTTCATACTGATGTTTGTATGATGGATAGTAAATCTCTTGGTGGTGCATCGTATTTTGTTACTTTTATTGACGATCACTCTAGAAAAGTGTGGGCATTTCCTTTGAAATCTAAAGACCAGGTACTTGGAGTCTTCAAGCATTTTCATGCAAGTGTTGAAAGAGAAAAGGGAAGAAAATTGAAATGTGTTCGGTCAGATAACGGTGGTGAATACAGAGGTCCGTTTGAAGAGTATTGTAGAGAACATGGAATTAAGTTTGAGAAAACGGTTCCAAAGACACCTCAGCATAATGGTGTTGCAGAGAGAATGAATCGTACTATTAATGACAGAATCACATGTATCCTCTCTCATGCAAAATTATCGAAATCCTTTTGGGGTGAAGCAATGAAAACTGCAGTGGATTTGATCAATCTTTCTCCTTCTATTCCACTTGATGGTGATGTTCCAAATAGAGTTTGGACGGGGAAAAATATCTTTTACCGTCATTTGAAAGTGTTTGGCTGCAGATGTTTTGTTCACGTTCCAAGAGATGAGAGGTCCAAACTTGATAGTAAATCCAAACAGTGTATATTCGTCGGTTATGGTGATGAAGAATTTGGTTATAGATTGTGGGATCCGGTTGACAAGAAAATTATTAGAAGTCGAGATGTGATATTTCTTGAAGACCAAACTATTGAAGATTTTGATAAAACTGAGAAACAGAAACCAAATTCCAGAAGTTACATTGATGTTGCGCCTATGCCCCCTGCAGAAACTTTTGTTGATGGGGGAGATATACAGGTAGATGATGAGAATGTAACTGATGATCATGTGCCTCACCAAGATGAGCAGGTACCAGCTGAGCCACTAGACGAGTTTGAGTTGAGAAGATCTACTAGAGAACGTCAACCTTCTCAAAGATATCCTCCACACGAGTATGTGATGATCACTGATAGTGGAGAGCCAGAGTACTATCAAGAAGCTATTACAAATGTTGATAAAGAAAAGTGGTTGAAGGCCATGCAGGAAGAGATGAATTCCTTGCATGAGAATCACACATTTGATTTGGTTAAGTTGCCTAATGGCAGAAAAGCACTCAAGAACAAATGGGTATACAAGATAAAGGCAGAAGAGAATAGTTCTCAACCAAGATACAATGCAAGATTGGTTGTGAAAGGTTTTAATCAAAGAAAAGGTATTGACTTTGATGAAATTTTTTCACCTGTGGTGAAGATGTCCTCTATCCGAGTTGTGCTTGGGTTAGCAGCTAGCTTAAACCTAGAAGTTGAACAACTTGATGTGAAAACTGCATTCCTTCATGGTGATTTGGAGGAAGAGATCTATATGGAGCAACCAGAGGGTTTCGAAGTCAAAGGTAAAGAGAAACTTGTGTGTAAATTGAAGAAAAGCTTGTATGGGCTCAAGCAAGCACCCAGACAATGGTACAAGAAATTTGATTCTTTCATGGAGAAACATGGGTACGGTAAAACTACTTCTGACCATTGTGTGTTTGTCAAGAAATTCTCTGATGGTGATTATATTATTCTCTTATTATATGTGGATGACATGTTGATTGTTGGTCATGACACTAAAAAGATTCAATCTTTAAAGAAAGATTTGAACAAGTCTTTTGCAATGAAAGACTTGGGTCCTGCAAAGCAAATTTTGGGCATGAGAATTACTTGTGATAGGAAGAATAATAAATTGTGGTTATCTCAACACAATTACATTGAGAAGGTGTTAGAGAGGTTTAACATGAGCAATTGTAAACCTGTCAGTACTCCACTTGCTACTCATTTTAAATTGAATTCTGATCAATGTCCTACAAGTGAGAAAGACAAAGAAGAGATGAAGAAGGTTTCTTATGCATCCGCAGTTGGTAGTTTGATGTATGATATGGTATGCACAAGGCCAGATATTGCTCATGCAGTTGGAGTTGTAAGTCGGTTTCTCTCTAATCCTGGTAAAGATCATTGGCAAGCAGTGAAGTGGATTCTCAGATACCTTAAAGGCACTTCCAAAGTGTGTTTATGTTATGGAGGTGGTGAACCTGTGTTGGATGGCTACACAGATGCAGATATGGCAGGTGATATTGATTCTAGAAAATCTACTTCTGGTTATATGATGACGTTTGCAGGGGGAGCTGTGTCTTGGCAATCAAGATTACAAAAGTGTGTTGCTTTATCTACTACTGAAGCTGAGTACATTGCAGCAACTGAAGCTTCCAAAGAACTCTTGTGGATGAAGAAATTCCTGCATGAGTTAGGCCTCAAGCAAGATAAGTTTGTGTTATTCTGCGACAGTCAGAGTGCAATCCATCTTAGCAAGAATCCGACTTTTCATGCAAAGTCGAAGCATATTGAGGTGCGGTATCATTGGATACGAGACGCACTGGAAATGAAATCATTTCTAATTGAGAAGATTCATACTGATGAAAATGGTTCAGATATGATGACGAAGACCTTGCATGTGTCAAAGATGATATACTGCAGAAAGAATGCAGGCATGGTTGAGCAGTACCTTCCCACTTGAGTCGTGAGGGGGGAGATTTGTTGGGTGGGATCACTCCCCAAGTGGAACCCACCAAGTTTATTAATATTATAATTATTATTATTAAAATGAAAGAAAAAGAAAAAAAAAAGGAATATATGGTTTATTGGGCTTGACCCATGTAAAGGAAAATAAAAGGAAGGAACGGGATCTCAAATCCCTAAGGGCAAAGGCTAACGAAAAGGCAAACAACAGTAACCGCACGCACGCACGGCAACCAGAGAAAAGGAAAGGAATTCAGTTCCGGTGGTGGTAATAGTTTTACTTTCTCTGAGAGTTATTTTGGTATTCCCACTTTAGTGGAAGGTTATTATAAGGCTATTATTGTTGATTGATATTTCCTATTGTTATTAGGAAGGTTGATTGATATTCCCTATTGTTATTAGGAAGACTCTGGTGTACCCATTAATTATTATAGTGGAAGTTTTTACTGGACAAGGTCCCGTGGTTTTTATTCTCTCAATTTGAGGGAAGTTTTCCACGTTAAAATTGTGTTTGTCTCATTTAATTTTCTGCCAATTATTACTTTCTGTTTGGCCATTTATCTGCACAGGTGGAGGAAAAATATTCCGCATTATTGAGATAGTTATTTCTAATTATCTCTAGTTTTTCCCAACAGGTTTTAAGGATCTTTCTATAATTTTTTATCTAACAAATAAATAATGGTGTCGACTCTTTAGTACAAATACTTTGTGTGCTACACATATCATATCATATCGACAAGCTTTTGTCAAGCAAACCCAAATATATATTTGTAACACATGAGTAACTTAACTTTGGCATTTTGTGGAAGAAAAGAAAAACTTAACTTTGGCATCATTTCGTTTATATATCCAATTTTATCTTGTGAATAAAATATTTAGGTGTGTTTGTTAATTTGTGTGGACTTAGGAGGGTATAATTAGTGGGTGTTCCTACTATTCCTAAAGACAAGAATCCAATTCCATAAAAAAGAGAATCATTTTGGTATCCCTTAGTGAAAGTTGTAGAATTGGATCCATGGAATCTCATAGTTAAACCACACACATGCATGAGGAACAAATGCAAGGCAACATAGTGACACATATTACACTATAAAGTGTTTGGCTTGATAAACGAATATTCCCCTTTTACTTTTCCTAAAGTTTAGCTTTTCCTCCCAAATTAAAGTTCCATTATTGCCACTAGCCCATGACCATGTACATAATTTGTGATAAGCTTTTATTAGTTTATATGTCAATTCCAATCTCACCACTTTAATTAAATGAAGAGATTAGTGATCTATAAATGGTTGGGTCTTTCCATAATTATCATAATTATCTTTCAATTATTAAGATAGAAAGATAATTGGTCTTTTAATTCTTTACATTAAATTATGTGTATTTTTACGAGAGGATTTGAATATATATAGAGAGAAGAGTAGTATTAACGAAAATATTTTGTATTTTTATTTCATAAAATGTGTGTTTATTTTATTTTAACGAAAGACTTTTGAAATGAATCATTGTTATAGAAAAAAATAAAATGCTAATTAACGAAAAGATATTTCCAAAAATAATAAAAATATATATTTTTTGATATTTTTATTATTTCTAGTTGTAGTTATGTAGACTAAATTGTTTACTACAAATATATCTTACACTATTATTAACAAGAGTAATTAACACAAATTTTAAGAATTAAAAAAAATATCGTCAAATAAACAATACTTAGATATTAAGTTCCAACCATTTCAAACTACTATTTTCTCTACATATTTTGTTTTAGAAGTTTAATTAATTATGTCATCCTTTCACTATTTGAGATTAAAAAAAAATAGTATTGATAGAACAAGTCTTGGAACATAGCCATTTAATTAAACCCTTTTCCTTATAATTTATAAATGATGTTTTTTTTTTAAATTATCAAAATATGTCATCAAACATCTTATTGATGATAAAGATAACAACTATATCTATAGTCAAACAAGCTAAATTATTTATTCAATTTTGAGTGCATCCATTTGCCATATAGTGTTTGGTTCCTACTCACTTGTACAAAGTTGCTCTTATCCTACTTGATCCCCCATCACATGATGAGTTTCTTTTATCGACATTTATAAGGTTCTAGCACAAAATCAAATATCCGTGATTAAGATACTCTATGGTGGAGCCCTTTAAGGCCTGAAAAATTGTGGACCCTTAAACTAAATGAGCATCACATGTATGGACTTTTGTGTCTTTGAATTATGGGAAGAAAAGGTATGCAACTTTCATTGTGTGAACTAGTAAGTAGGATAAATAGGGTCACAACTTACATAAATAAATAAAACATTATTTAATAATTTTAAAATACATATAATTTAAAAAACATTATTTAATATATATATATATATATATATATATATATTTGTGTGAACTTCAATGGTATTTTCCACATAAGAAATCCTTTATCATCAACCAACATCCAAAGCGGGAAAAAAGAAAAGAGCATGTTATTATAAAAGAAAAAGAGGAAAAAGCATCATGTACTTCATTGCAATAAAAAATTTTCTTCTCCTAATTTTTTTTAAGAGAATAGTAGAGTGAAATTTATGTTCACAATTATAGCCATTAATTATGGATATAATTCTATAAATCTATGCGACCTAACCATTTTTTGATTGGGTCGGATTCGACTGGCCACTTAAATTATTCTTTAATGAAAAATCACAAAATTTAATGAAATAATGAATTGCCACCCAATTTGACACCTCTAAAGAAAGAATAAATTATCTATTTTTAAAAAAATTTGTTGAGATTTTTTTTTTGTTATTACTTTTGAAATTACTATACTAATTGTATTGAATTTTATCATTTGATTCATATTTAATTAGATAATAAAATCTTTAGATCATAATAACATGTATTCTTAAAGTATTTATTAACGATATAAAAAATAATTTTTTTCAACTTTCTGGTAGTTGAAAACATAAATTCTAAAAATTCAAAATTTACATTTGATTTCTTAGCCTTTGCCAATCGACATTGTGTGCAGGCTTTGATAGTGGGAACAAGTGCTGTTGCAGGCTTTGGGATCCTTTGAGAACAAAAATATCTATTGAGAAACATAATCACTCAAAATCTTGGTAAGGGGAAAGAGTCAAGAAGCACAAGGACGAGGGTAGGACCAATGATTGAGACATATACTAGTAAGACAAGAGATTGCATAATTAATAAAATTGGTTTGTTAATCAAAATGAAATGAGGCAATCATGTTTAACAAGAAAAACATTAACAAATGATACCCAATTACAAGGGTCGACGAAAAACAATAAAGAGCTTATAGTATTTTTTAAAACAAAAATTAGTATTTTTTACGAGCAATTGTAGTGATTAATCATTCACGTTAAGTAGAATTACAATGAACAACATAGTTCTTTCTTCTATACGTTACTTCGAATTTCTAACATTCTTTGCTATGGAAAAAAATTATCTTAGACTAATTATTTAATATTAGAATAATTTATATACACTATCAATGTAAAAAGTTTGTACACGGTCAATAAATTATAACTATTATATTATTAGTAATGTTTAATTTTTGTTACAACTAATTATAAAGTCACTTATATGATTGATTATGATTTGTCGATTGTATAAAACTTTTTATATTGACAGTGCATATAAATTAAACTTTTAATATTATTATATTGGGAATTTTTATTAGGTATCAAAACTAAAACAAAATGATCAAGTAACATGCTTATGCTTATGCTTATGTTATTGCTGAATTCAAGAATTTGCTTAGGTTGGTTAGACTCTCTCACACGCTTAGGGAAGACAATTCTAGTGTTATTTTCTTGCTAATTGGTGTATCATCTTCTTTGTTGTTTTGTCCTCCTTTTTAGCAAATGTTAAAAAGAAAAAACAAAACTATAAAATTAGTCAATTGAGTAGGGAATTGAAGGGAAAAACTTTCTCTACTCTCAAAGTAAATTTGGATGTATAAATAGGATAAAAACACAAATTTCATACAATTTAACAATTTATTTTCGAATAAATTATTTTATTCAAAACAACTTTTAAATTATAGATAAAATTATATATGTAGTCTTTTAAGTTGTGTATTTTTATCAGATAAATTTTTTAAATTGTTTTAATTCAGATAGATTCTTCAAATCTCATTATACGAACATAATTAAAGAATTCTGCTACAAAATAATAGATGTTGATGTTACGAGTCTAATATGGATTAAACGATGGTGACTAGGTTAATTAATATGCTCACATGGTTAAAGAATAGTCAATATTATTGTGACAAAATTTTCGCACCAATCCCATAAGTTATGTGTTTGTATCGTATAGGTCATTAAAATTATATAAAGAAATCTATATTCTTCCTCTTGTCTTTCCCCAAATGAACTAAAATTCTTTTTTCCAACCATAATTCTCTCTTCACTTTCATCCCTTATAATTTCACAAAGACAAAATATACTAATTTTGAAATATGCAACTTGTGTTTGAGACAAAAAAGATGACTCATTAAATTTAGTGTCTTCTCATAAAAACAACAAAAGCACATAGGACGAAGAAAAGAACAAGAAAATCAAAACTATATTTAGAAGAATCAACGATATTTTTCTACATTTCTAAGATGAAATTGAATCATCTTTAAAATACTCTATATCCTCTCATCTTTCTCTCTATCTCTCCCCATATTTTCTCTCTAACGTTTTTATCTTTTTCATACATGTTAGTTGTAATACCACATGTTTTCGTATATCAATTATTAGATTTTGTGTTCTATTTAATAGATCTTTGAATACTTAGATATCAATATATAATAGTTAGAAATCGTTTTGTGCTTGTTTTGCAATAGGTAATTGATTATCTCTACAATATCAATGGTTTATCACACGTTTTTTTTATTGCCAACCAATTAGGTCATTAACTTGATCGATAAATTAAAAAAAATCATAAATAAAACTATTCTTCCACTTTTTTGGGTTGAGATTTGAATTTTTAAATACTAGCCTATCTTTAGGAATGAAAACTAGTCCATGTATAGACATACTGTAGATCAGAAAAAATTTATGCACTACTATTATTTGAAAAATCAAGCATAATCTCTTAAACTCTCCCAACGCCTTCAATTATCTATTATATCAATTATGTTTGTTGTCATAGACAAGTCTTCTTTGAAAATTTAATTGTCATGTGCGAAGTTTGAAATTGATATCTTATTTTTTTGTACAAGTTAATTTCTTTTATTAATCATATATATAAATAAATATAATAAGTGAACATTGAAAAATTTAAATCATATCAAAACTACAATAGAATTATAGCAAAAACAATTATGCAATGCATTTATTAATACGAACATCACTCAAAATCTATCAAGGTCAAACATGTGGTAGTGGCATTCCACGCTAGCAACAACTTACATCTTTGATCTTAATTTGAATATCATCATTCTCTTATTTTTTATGGCAAAATCATTGATAATTTGCTCATAATCAAGATTTTATATTTTTTTTATATGCAACTAAGGAGTTTTAGGACTCAATTTTTTTGGCACATATTCAATCATAAGAGTTCAATAATTTATAAATTTAGAATTTTGGTTTTAGAGTTTACTAAGAAGAAACAACGAACCTCTCAAACTTTGATATTTTGTTAATATATAACTTTTATGCTATATTTTTTAATATATAACTTTTTTAGGCTATAAAACAATATTTTTGCTGCCCAATTTTTTTGAGGTTTTGTACGATCGCACCCCCTGCACATATTCAGTATCGCCACTGGTCATAGAACTGTAGAATGTGAATAACTGTCTAATGATATGTTGTCATCAATCATATTTAAAACCTATTTGGTAAATTCTTAATTCCATACTATTTACTTCTATTCTCGGAATTACAACTTTTTCGTAAGATCTTACTGTTGTTTTAATTATGGAGATTTCTAAACATCAAGAAATCTCTTCTTTTTTTTATATCAATTTGTTCAATTTCCATTTGCATTAATTAAGGTACAAAGTGAATTTGATTCTTTAATGTAATAAGTAGATAAAGTTGTTAATTTGAATGAGTTGTTCGATGATACCTAAAGTTTCAAACAATTATTATATGCAACTAGATATCACATTAGAGACAATTAACTAGATTATATGTGAAATTAAGATCATCTCTAATTCGTCGAATACAGAATGTTTTGATTATTTGATGTTTTTGATGATTATATGTTGTTATATAATTATGAATGGAGATTATGTAATTAAATGTGTTGTTAATCTTAAGTTTACTAAGATATTGATTGGTGATGATTTAGTATGGTATTTCTTAAAATTTGGATTCCTCTCACACCCATGATTGAATGTTTAGAGAGTGTGTTACTCTAGTGGCCTGATAGGTGTGACCTGATAGAAGGTGACTTAATGGATTTTGGACAGCCTCTCATATCAATTTAAAATTTTGTTGGGTTTAACACAGTTCAACAAAACCGACTTGTAGGATGAAGACTACCCACAACTTACAAACATTTTGTCAAACTTTATCTCATCAAATGTGAGACTCTTATTTTGATCTGTATACGTTAAATTATTGTTCTTTTTATAGTGTTTATTGATTAGGTGAAGTGATTAATCGATGAAGTTAGTAAAAGACTAAAGATAATTGATTAGGTGCGTAGAAAACCCTAAAATTAGTCTAAGTGATGATTTGTGAGAATTTTAATGGTAATAATAGATTAGGAGAAAGTTTAATTGATTAGATTAACTATTAAAGTATTAGATCAATAAATTAATGGATTAGATTGAATATTAATAATGGCTTAAGTATATGTTTGGTCAATGTAAATAAACTTTTTTTTTTGTTTTAGTCTATTTACGTTTTTATTTTATTTTTATCCTTGTAAATATATTTTTTTTGTTCTTGTTCTTTTGTTTTGTTATACTCGCATGGTCATGTTTACGATTGTGGCTTGCCATGGCTGTCTAGCATTCCCATGTTTTGCAAACTAATCAATTGCCAATATTTGTCTTTTGCCTCAATCCTCGTCCTGGTCCCTAAAATATAGTTGCATTATGTTTATACCTTTGTTTATCATTTGGTTCAATCCAAATTGATAGGAAAATCGGTTCCAAATTGACGAATTATTAGTTCAGACCGTTTTTAACTATATTTAATTTTGAAAAATCAAATAAGACTTAGTGTGACAACAAATTCCAACTCTATCATTCTCACCTAGATCCAATTCATTTCTAATGGTTTCGGATAGTTATAACTTGATTTATATTAAATTCGGCTTTTTGTCTATTTTTTAACTAATAACTTAAACTATTTTTAGGGTATTTCAAATTTAGAAACATAGTGGTAGTAACAAGTAGTTCTTTATTCCCTAAAAAAAAAAGTAGTTTTTTTATGTGAAAGTACTCTAAATTAGCTCAATCAATTATAACTCAAATCCTTTTTTTTTTTTGTTGGATTGACCTACCAAACTCGGTAATTAATTAGTTTTTAGAACATCTCTATTACACTATCTCTTAATTAACTTATTTTAAATTTCTTGAGTTGGAACATCTACATGTCACATCACTTTTTGGTAGCCTCATCTATTTTTATTTAAATATTTGTTCTTTAAATGAATGCTTTACCACACAAATCTTAACCAACTAATTTTTTGAGTTATATTTATTATATTTTAGGCTAAATACCACTCGTGGTTTCTTAACTTAATTTCGGTTAACAATTTAGTCATTTATCTTTTTTTTTTCTTCTCAATTTGGTCCTTTATCTTTTTAAATAATTTCAGCATTACCCTTTAAATGGGGTTGCATTAAGAAAAATTTAAAAAATTCCTCATTTAGATCATTGTATATGTTTATCAAACCTCTAGAAACGATTATCACTTATCTGAAATGATGTCTGTGGAGTATAAATACCCATAACTTCAGTTTTAACGAATCAATCTTACTATCAAACTTATAACAAACTTTGAATATTTTTCTGAAATATCTCCAAAACATAAAAGATAGCTTTTTCTGAATACAAATGAGAGTTTTTTTAACTTTTTCTTAACGAAATCTCACTTAAAGGGTAACGCTGAAATTATTTAAAAACATAAATGACCAAATCGAGAAAAAAAAAAAAAGGACTAAATCGTTAACTGAAATTAAGTTAAGGGACAACGGTTGGTATTTAGCCTATATTTTAATGTTAAAAGACATTGAATTTTTATCTCTTTTGGAAGGAACTTTGAAAAAGGATAATAAATCCCCACACAGACAAGAGACAATGAGATTACTAAAAATAAAATATAAGATGTGTTGTTTAAATGTTAATAAATGAGATAAAAGATTGCTTTAGAGATACTCTTATAACACTTATTTCCACAATCCTTGCCTAATACATCTGTTTATATCTTTAGGATAAAAAAGGTAAAACAAAACAAAAAAGTGAAAAAAACTAAAACAAATTAATTTGCTGGCCATGGACGGATAGAACTCAATAACTTCCAACCCTCTTAATTAAGAAAAATTACCAAAATAACCAACTTGTATACAAATTACAAAACTTTATGCTATATTTGCTAGTTGTTTGCTTCATTCAAGAAACTACCAGGAAAAAAACAAACCTCCTAGTTGCATTCAATCGACTCATAGTTTCTAAGTATGAAAATTATTAATTTTTATAAATAAAAATATGACATATATTTTTATATTCTTAGAAACCCTCACGTCATTGTAGAGTTGATAACTTGAATAAAAAACAAACAAAAAAAAGCTAATAACACGTTTTTTTTAACATTTTTAAATATATTTTTTTATTAATTAAAATTTACATAAACACAATAAAATTATACAAAATTTATATAAATTTTAATAAAAAATTATATTAAAACGTGTGTTGTTAGTGTTACTGAGAAAACAAAAACAGTGGGTCGTGGGAGTATAAAACATAAATAATTTTTATTTAATTATATTTTTTTCCATCATCGACCTATAACCGTGTGTGATATATATTAATTATAGTCCTTTCAAGTTTCAACTGCAAAACCTTGTTTCCACTACCTTTCCATGTCGTGCTTGAAAATGACAACCTCGTGCCGTGTTCCATGGATTAGGGTCTTGTGTGGTCGCAAAATCTTGTCATCACATGATTATGTTATTTTGATCGTACGATTATATTGGATGGTCGATATTTTAATTTATAAAAATTAAAATTTAATTTAAAATTTAAGTAGTAGGATTAGACTCTTTTACATAATTGTAACAATTAATTCATAGTTTCTGTATTTATATGTAAATATGATTATTTTAAATATAAATTTTTTTAATATGTTTATCTTGTTATTATACTAAAAAAATGTTAAGAGTTATACTTATAAATATAATATTTTACTAAAGAAAATGATGAAAGTTTATTTTAGTAAATGGCGACTTAAAATTAATAAATACAACTATTGTATTAACTTTTGATATCATATTACTATTTTTGTTAGATGTTGTTGAATGGAGAAAAGTATAGAAAAAATAATACATAAATTAAATTGTATTTATAATTAAAAAAATATTAATGTATCAAGAGTTTTCGTCACACTTTATAGTTGATGAGAACAACTAATAAGCATAAGTAATTAATTACTAAGTGTAGTAATTAGTTTATATTCAATAATAAAATTGATGTCATGTTAATTTATACTCGTTGAAATTTAAATTTAGTAGAAAAGATGACTCTTAAATATGATGAATTCAAATTCAAATTTTTATTAAAAAAAATATATACGTTTAATGTTTGATGTATTTAATGAAATAGTTTAAGAAGTTAATATAAAATGGTGACTTGAATATCGGTTAATGTTTTAATTACGTGTATGAAATTTATCTATCAAGGCAACTCTTAAGTTTTAAATATACCCTAAATTCTCAAAGATAATACCAAATTTTTCAATTGTAGGTAATAATTACTCTAAGAATAAAGAATCAATAAATATAAATATTGTATTTGTCAAAATATAAATATTGTTATTAATACATGAATATTTATGCACCAAAGATATGATACGTGGCTGCCATCTAAACACTCTTTTGACACGTGGGAGCTATCCAGGAATACACTTAATTATTTATTTCTCTTTTATTATGATATATATATTTTTATATAAAGTTATTATTAAGATATATATCATGATTATGATTTATTGATTATGACTGCTCTCTTCTTAATATTTTATTTTATTTTTTATTTCGAAGAGAAAGTTCCATTTTGTCACCAATGCCGTCAATTTGAGACTTTTTTTCATTGTAATTTTTTAACAATCAAGTGGTCATTTAAGTCTACACAGAAAATTATTATTATTGTCACCAGCTACTGATGAGTTTATTAAAAATAGTATGATCCTTCATGAGTAAATGTTGATATTAGAAATTAATAAGGGTTGTTAACGAGTGTCTTCAAAATATATTTTAATGATTAAAAAATAGAAATTTATGTTAAAGAGATTAAAATTTAACCTTTTAACAAGAAATTAAATACACAAATTTTAAAATAGTACTATAATATTCTCCTTTCATTTTTTGTCATAAAATTTGTAATAACTGATTTATTATTACAAGGTTTTTTAACAAATGTCTTTAAAAAATGTTTTTGAATATTAACAATGATATGCAAGTTGCCAAGATTACACAACTATAATGGAATCCTCACCCTTCCATTAAACTTTTGATTAGGTTCTTATAGTTTAAAAAATCTAATGG
>JBBPBP010009780.1:29350232-29367570 GCA_037974735.1 Cicer chorassanicum
AGAGACCAAAAACATTGATTAATTGCAATAGGTAAAAAAAGAAAAAAAAAACCTTTTTGAAATCACTAAGCAAAATAAATCAGTAGAATTATAAAACCATGGCCGATCTTCAACATTTTAAACTTACGGTGATGTATATGTATACATATAATTATATAGACGTTCAATTATATAAATCATATACTATATCATAATATTGTCTCTTAATTAAAACATAATTACACTAATATGCAAAATTATGATGTGACGTTTGTATACAATGTATTTTTATTATCAAGATATAGTTGTCAAATTATATCTATATTAATTTGGATACAGTGGTTCGTAAATTTATCATTTTTATTTTTAGTGATTTTAAATTGTATCGGTTTTAGATGATGTAATTTTTATTTATTTGAATGAATGGATATTATATTTAACACAAAAAAAATCTATATTTGTCAAGTTAGTTTATTAAAGTTTAATTGCAGTTTTGGTCAACTTATTCTCACAAATTCTCTAAATCTCACAAATTCTCTAAATTGATCGTCCTATTTTAAAATCTGACAGTTTTTGTCATTTATTCATATTTTGTAACTAAATTTTTTTTATATATTTTAAATTATGTGAACATATGACCTCATGATTTAGAACCATTTAGATGCATTAATTATTTATATTTTATTAATTAAATTATAAAAATAAATAATTTTAGAAGTTGAAATTGAAAATTTTAGAGGTTTTTATTTCGATTTCATGACTATTAATCATTTAACATCTTCATATCATATGTTACATCGTTTAGAATATGACATCATTATTTTTTAATTAAAATTTTTTGACATAGAAATCAAAACTGATAGATTTTAAATAAGAAAACTAATTTTGCGAATTAAGTAAAAATAAAATAAAATAAACCAATTTTTTTATTTAAATTTTCTCTTTCTTATTTTTATAATTGTGAATTTTTTTTATGTGCTATACTTGTGAAACTTTTTCCTTCGAATACATAAAGGTTTCTAATTTTTAGGCCTAAAATACAATATCTTTTAGGCCTAAAGCCCTTGCTTGATTAACTTGAACCTTAAACCGACGTTCAGATTAATTACTTTACTTCAAATGATATATTAAAGTTTTAAAATGTCAATTTTTTCATTTAATGTTCTTACACTCTAATTTTAATTTTTATGTACAAAGAACGCAATTTACGTTTAAAGGATCAAAATGATACATTGTGGTGGACCCAAGTATGAAAATAATAGCCGTACCAAATTAAAAACAAAGGCAAAGACTAAGTCAAGAGCTTAATGATAAGGTAACATTATTGAATGATTCTTATATATAGCTTAAAGAAAAAAAGTTGATGGTGATGTCTAATATGTGGATCGCCCGGGGTTTCAAGCCAATGGTGTAGCTATTATCATTTTATTATATCATCAATCATGTTTTCCAAGTCCCTATCCAATGATGTGGAAAAACATCTATTATGCTGTGATTCTCAAAGTGTGGTGAAAAAGAGAGTTTATAGTTATGTGAATTTACAACTATACACTACAAATATAGAATGCAATATAAGTAAAAGAAACTAATTGAAAAGTCGATGAGTTTGTTCTTAATTTTTAATTAGATAAATCTAACTTTTTAATATCATTTTTACTTATATTTTATTTTAGATGGAGTATATAATTATAGTTAGTTAGATGACTTTTTTTTTTTCTTCTTATTTAAGTGTAAATGATTAAATTTTACATTGATTATGAATGTGTTAAATGTTGAATATATAAAAGAGGTGATTCATATATTCATTACCTTAAGGTTTAAGGTGGAAATGTGGTGTAAAAGTCTCTTGTGATTCTGAAGTATTTGGTCCGTTATTGCTCATGCAGCTTTAGATGTATAAGAGCCATGGTTTAGCTTGGTGGAGGAGCGGGAATGGATCATGGTGTATTGGATCATTGTATCGAATGTCTTATTGACAATATAACTAGGAGCCATGTTTCGTTGGTAATAACGACAATGCAAGTATAAGATGTAGGAGACTCACACTTGAAGGAAACATTGTAGGGTTCAAGTGTGAGTGGTTAAATTCTACATCGACTATGAATGAGTTAAATATTTCATATATATATATATATATATAAAGAAATACCCATATATCTATTGCCTAAAGGTCTTTAGTTAAAATGTGGTGTCAAAATCTCTTGTGGTTCTAGAGCATTTTGTTTGTTGTTGTTCCTGTGCCTTCAGACTCTCCAACATTTTATACTACCAAATAAGCTAATCATAGAGGTTACAATGACTCTATGAATATGAAAAGAGTTATATGCAGTAATTAGTTATCTAATGGTAGAATTAATTACTGAGATATTTATCGAGGTGTGAGTTGCTCAAAAGATGACATGCAAAGTGAGTTTTATAGTATTAGAGAAGAGATTACTCGAAATAAGAAAGCGGTACTAGAGGGTACCTCAAGATTTATTCCAATGATTTGGGTTGAGACACTGAAGAAGCATTAAGAAGAAGGTTATGAGTTCAATCCCTGCTATTAATATTTCTCATCCCCACTAATAAACTAATCACTAACATTAACATATAAAAAAGAGGTAATAACGTCGTGACAATGAAATAATTCACTTATTTATGGACAAAAGTGAAAGGTAGACTATCTAAGGAGGAGGCTCGGCAACTCAATTTTTTTTTTTTTAATAAGTTGGTATATTTTTATATTTGACCATCTCGTTTAATCAAATTATTGAATATACGTAATACTATAATTCTTTAATGTATCAAAATTAACAAAACATTTACAAATGTGATATTGGATGTTTATTGTGTTGTTAATTTGAGAATCAAATATGACTTTTATTTGTCATTTTGATCATAAAACTACTAAAAAGAGACATATTAAAGATATATTTTTAAGTTTTGATACATTATAGGATTATAATGACATTATCTCACAAATTTAGAGGGTTAAATACATTTATGTAAAAGTGAGTTGAACAATAAATTTCAATATAAAAATTACTTTTAAACTTAAAAACTACAAATCCTAACATCAAGCTAAAATCAATTTTATTCGAAAACAACAAAACATGTAAAAATTAATTTTATACCTTCAGAATCAACTCTAGCCACTCTAAACATGAAATGTAAGGTTTTTAGTTCGAATCAGAAACATAATATTTAATATAATTATAACGATATTTGTTAGTTAAATTAGAACTAAAAGACACATTATTATTTCTATTAAACCTATTACTTGCCGGTTAGATCCATCCAAGGTAAAAAAAAAGTACGTAGAATCTAGAAAAACACTTTGTATTGTATACTCGTTTTGTTTTGAGACGACGTGAGAGTGAGTCAATGGATAATGATGAGATTTGTGATTTTGAATAAATCAATGCCAATTGCAATTGGAATAGGTACGTTTTAGGAGAGTAGAGATACTACTTGGACATAGTCAATTGTTGTCCGACATGTAAAATTTGTGAATTAGGATGAATGAACATTAAATTGAGTGGGTCGTGAGTGGTTTATTTGTACATTAAATTTGTCAAAATAATTTTTTAACTTTTAAAATAGTACTATTTTTTTCAATTGTGTCCACTAATAGGCCGTTTAAAAACTTCCATTGTTTTTTATAGAAAAATAAATTTTGTTAAAATATTAAAATGAGAATATTATAATTAAATTGATCACGTTTTGAGTTGAGATATTCTCCATCAATATTTTGAGATCAACAAGAAAGTAAAAAATGTGCAATTTATACACAAATGTTTTATAATCCAATGAGAAATTACCAAATCATAATTTTAATTCTAATAATTAAACTAATTTATTCCACATATAGTTAATGATAAAAAATAATGTAAGATCCATAATCTTTAATCTCATCAATTTTCATAAGAAAAAAAAATTTGTTGGTGTTCGTTTATATCAGCATTAAGTGGTCTTTGACATGACTAATCTAACCACGTGTTAATAAATCATTTGTAATGTTGAAGAGGTGTTTAATTTAGTGATAACTTCTATAAGCCTCTCAGTCAAAATATGGTGCCAACGAAATGAGTCTTTATCAAGCATTTCAACAAACACATAAATAACATACAAACTTGAAATAAACTAAAACACTGCAATGAGACGAAAAAATAAAATACAACACTAAAACAACGAACAAAACAATGTTGTACTCGAACGACAAAATCACAAATATCACAAAAAAATAATTAATATATTCTATTATTTGGTTTTAGAGAATATACTGTGAGGGGAAATAGAAAAATATTGGGTAGACACCACCAAATAAAATGAAAAGAAAAACAATAATAAGATAAATTTCTTTTTTTTTTTAAAGAAAAAATAGATAAAATAAATTTTAGTCCCGATAAAAAAATTCTCAACTTTTTAGTTTCTAATTTTTTTTTATTCACTTTTAATCCTTATTTTGAAAATAAAATTCAAATTTTACTTCGATTGAATAAATAAAGATAAAATCACAAACAAAAAAGTTTAAACCAACAGTCAAATTGAAATAAAATAAGGTAGGTCTTGCTTGGCCAGGTTTGGTTTCAAAACAATTTCTAAGTTAGATTGTTTTCAGTTAGTTAGGTGTTTTGAGGAAGGATCCGTTAGGGTTAATTTTGGTTTCTTAAAAGAATTTTGGGAGAACATTAAATCAGAAATTCTCAGATTTTCACAAGAATTTCATGTAAATAGTAGATTGGTGAAGGGAACCAACTATACTTTCATTGTCCTTATTTCGAAAAAGGTCCGCCCTCAAACTTTGAATGATTGTCGGCCAATTTCTCATGTTGGATGTTTGTACAAGGTGTTGACAAAAGTTCTTGCAAATAGATTGATAGGTGTGATTGGCAAGGTGATTTTCGAAAGTCAGTTTGCTTTTATTAAGAGGTGACAAATCTAGATAGGATCTTAGTAGCTAATGAAGTCGTTGATGAAGCAAGAAAGAGAATAAGATAATTAATTTTGTTTAAAGTGAACTTTGAAAAGACATATGATTATGTGGAATGAGATTACTTGGATATGATTATGAATTTTGTGAAATTTCATTTGAAATGGAAAAGTTGGATATTGGTTTGTCTGAGTTCGGCCTCAACGTCAATTTTAGTAAATGGTTGTCCTACAGATGAATTCCTTCTAAAGCATGGACTTCAATAGAGAGACACGATGTCTCCGTTCTTATTTTTATTAGCAGTTGAAGGGTTGAGTACTATCATGAATGCTTTGGTAGATCAAAATCTGTTTGAAAGTTATAAATTTGGTCGTGGATCAAAGTTGAGTGTCTTACAATTACAATTTCGTTAATTTTCCTTTTCAATATGTTTTTCGTTATACTTCTTGATTATGATTTTGGGTATTATTTGATATTCGAATCATCTCTTTTATATCTTAAAATTACTTTGATTCTACTTTATATATTGTCGATATTTTCCTTCTTTTTGATCATGTCAAAAGGGGGAGAAAAGTTTGGTATTTTGTTGTTTTTAAAACTGTTTGTAGGTTTTCCATCTTTTTCAAAATGATCACAAACATTCAAGTTCAACGAGGGAGTACGCATAAATTACGGGGGAGTAATTTTCCGATGATACAGTCTCTCCAAACAACAAAAGTTTTGTCATAATCAAAAATGGGGAGAATGTAAAATACATGTTTTTGATGAAGACAAAAGACCAACGATGATGATGATCAAGACAACAAGCTCAAAAAGAAGAAGTCCAAAATATCTTATTGATAAACTTTAACATACTAGATGTTTAAATGTAAAGGTAAATGATACAATCACAAGATCAAGTACATGAGAACTTTTCATCTTTACATATGCATAAAAAATATTTTCAAAAGTCAAAATTATATTTACAAAGTGTTACAATTAATATTTTTGACAAAATACAAAAGTGTATTCGAATACAACTTAAGTGTATTCGAATACAGATGAAAATTGCTAAGTCAGTAGCAAAAGCCTCTCATCTGTATTCGACTACATCTTGTTGTATTCGACTACAACCAGCAAGTCAGTGGCAAAATTGACCAATCTGTATTCGACTACATCAAAGTGTATTCGGCTACATAGTGTTAAATTTGAATAAATTTGAACGTTGCAGAGAGGTGTATTCGAATACACATATTTTGTAGTCGAATATAACTGGAAGCAATGCAATTTTTCAGTTCTGCGAACTTTAAACATTGCAATTCTTCCTCAAACCTCTTGGATCAATGGCCACGAATCTGAAGAGATGTTTATGGACTATAAATATGTCATAACTTCAGATTCAACAACAACAATCCCACGACCAAACCTTGAACGACTTTGAACAACTTTTCTATTTTTCTCAAAGTCATTTTTCATAATTCAAGTACTTGCATTCCATTTTCATATCCTTGACAAAGGTTCTCAAAGTACTTGAAGCAATATTAGATTGTTATCATTATACCTCTCTTTCATATTCCTATATCCTTATCAAATCACATTATTTGTAAAAAGAAAGTAGTACTTTCTTTAAGTAGTTTTATCTAAGATAGTGGGGGTGCTATCTTGTACATTATCTAAGATAGTGGGGTGCTATCTTAGAGGTTTTGTTAGAAGTTTGTAGCACAGATCCTAGGGTGGGACTTGTACATATTCTAACAATAGTGGAGAAATCTCTTGTGGTGTGCAAGAGGACTGGATGTACCCTTGGGTCTAAGGGGAACCAGGATAATTCTGCTGTGTTCTTTACATTACTGCCATTTACTTTATCTTTTATTATCCATAAGCGCAAAAATCTATTGCTAATTCGCTGAAAACAAGAAATACTCTTAAACACCTAATTCACCCCCCTTTCTTAGGTGCACATCTGATCTTACATTGTTTGGTCAGGAGGTTGTGGAGTTTATGTTGAATCAAATTGGTGGAAAGATATTCAGAGTTTGAATGGGGGTGGTGGTGGGGTGGAGATGAATTAGGTGTCTTATAACCTTTCAAAAAAATAGACATTGGAGAGAAAACAAGTTTCTAGTTTGATCATTGGTTAGATGGTGTACTGTTGTGTGATAGGTTTAACAGATTGGTGAGGGATATTGATGTCTAATATGCTTAGGATGGGTTGGGGAGTGGGGGTTAGGTTGGGGGTGTAGTAGGAGGTTGCTCCAATGGGAAGAGGAATTAGTCGGAGATTGTTATGTTTTGTTAGCTAATATTGTTTTGCAAGATGACATAAATGATATTTTGGATTTGGTTAAAAGGTCGCAACAATGAGTACTTTGTAAAAAAGGTGTACTAGATGTTGATGTCTAATGCTGAATGTGAAACACATCCATCAGACGAAGTTATCTAGAATGAACTAGTTCCTTTAAAAGTGTCTCTGTTTATGTTGCCATTTCATTCACAATCGTTTACCAACAATAGACAATTTATTGAATAGATGATCTCTAGATGCAAACTCAAGGTTTTGTGTGGAGGTTGCAGAATGGATCAAGACACACATTTGTTCTTTGATTTTCCTATGGTTAGTGTAGTGTGGAGGCTATTTTGAAGTGGTTAGATATCCAATGTGCTCTTCCTAATATTGTTTTGAATCATGCTATTCAAGTTATGGGATTAGGGAGGCGAGAAAGGAATTGTCATCAAAACTTAAATTTTATTCAGTTATCTTGAGTTTGGTCAATATGAAAAATGAGTAATATTAAATATGAAAAACGAGTAATCAAACGATTTTTTGTCAATAGATTTTTAACGTTAATCAAGTCTAAAATAATATTAAATTTGTTTAGTGGTGTTGACTCAAATTTAACGACAAATATTTTCATTATGATTTTGTTCAATGGTGTTTACATCCTATGTCATTTTCAAACTTTTAGGAGTCGTTTATGTTGTATCGATGCTCACTTTTTTGTATAAATGAAGATATGATATTTGTAAACTTTATGTAATTATATTATAAGTACACCTTGTGTTTAAAATATCTTTTTTATTATAATTCATTTGGTCTTTAAAAAAAAGTTACACCAAAATTTAATGTACATATTTAAAAATCTCAATTATTTAAATTGATAAAAAAATAATATAACTATAAATAAAATAGATTAAAGAAAGAGTAAGATTGAAAGAAAGAAAAAAGGCAAAATATCCCTTTACATATATTAAGTGCACCATAGTAGTCCTATTTCTCTTAACGATTAATTTCTTTTTTTACAAACAATCGACTATATTGTTCTCTTTTAAAAACCAAATTTTAATGTAACAAAAAAAAATTGAAGGGGTAATTGGGTAATTACAAGCATCGCGATAAAACATTTAAACCAAAATATAGCCGTTATAATTCATTTGATTCATTACACACACAGTGACTATTGTTTCGATTCGTTTAGAAGAAAAGTGTGAAATGTCGAAAATGAAAATGAGAGAGAAATCAAAATGCGACTACGAAGCTCTCAGAAACGCTCGCATGTTACAAAACAAGGTACTAATTAATTAATTAACACAACACACAAATAATCTTCATTATTATGATTTTAATTTTAATTAATAATAATAATAAATAAATGTAATGATTATTATTAGGATTATGATTATTTGATGAATGAATGAATGAAGGTTCGATTGGAATCCCTTGGTATTTTGAATAAAGTTTCGAAGCTTCGAGAAGCTTCTATTCAAACCAAAAAGCATCGTGCATCTGTTAAAAGAGTCTACGGTCTCACTCCTCTGCGCCGCTCACAGAGAATCAAGGACGTCGCTACCACTGCCGCCGCCGTCACCGACGACAACCTTCTGCCGCGGCGATCTCACCGTTTGAAAATTTGTTACCCTAGCAACGCTGTTACACCAAAACAAGGTTTTCACCCTATTTCTTTTGTCTTAGTTTTGTTACTCTAGAAAAGGTAGCAAAATAAACATTTATTTTATTTTAAGTTGATTATTTTTATTGTATTTATTGAAATATATAGATTAGCTGGTCGGATTTAATTTTACACTCTCAGTCAATCACAATTGTTGGATTTTACCATAATGATATGTAAAGTTACGTTCATGAATGGTTATGATTCTGCATTGCAATTAAACTCTTATTTAGTCTTAGTGTCATATTATCTTTTAAATTAGAATTTAATTGCAAATGTTAAAGTAGTATTAAATGTTATTTGTCAAAATTATCTATGCTTATTTATCGCTGAGAGAGAATCAAGTGATTTGAGATAATAAATATTTAAGGGTAATTTAGAAAAAAAAGATGAAATTGTTTATGAAAAAGTAGCCAAATTTAATATTTTCATTGGTTTGCATAAACAACCTTAAAGTGATAATTAAAAGGGAATGAAGGTAGTGTCCTTTTATGAGAAAATAGGAGATGCATTGTTGACAACCAGTGATAATCTTGTATTTGGTGAAATCACCCCACTTTTGTAAGGATGTTTTGAAATTGGTGATGTGACATGACAAAACAAAATGATGGAATTTGGATGACTATTTTACACTATCAGTCTATGCCCATTAAACTCAATTTTTATAGAAAAAAATTTAGATGAGTACATTTTACTCGCTAACAAAGTCCTCACATAGCAATGTATGAACTCATACCCTTATAGTGCATGAGTCAAATTATTACAAACTTAGTTGACAACAGTGCAAAACTATTTTGAACATGTATATGATAAACTTACTAAATAATGCCACAACATATCATTAGACAGATGTGTAAAATATGACCGTGTATAGAAATTAAACTATCTTTCCCCTGATTAACTTGCTTAAGATAGGAAATTGTCATTATATTCACCTTTTTGTGTCGTTACTTTTTTGTCTTACATATAAATGAATCCGTAATAAAAAAAGTATTTAAATAGTTATTGCAGTAATTGTATCTTAATTTTTGGAAGAGCATATTAAGAGTTTAGTCTCTTTATCAAATATACTAATAAACAACTCTTTTAAAGTATAATCCTCCAAACCTTTGTATGACAAGGTATTTTTCCACATTGGTTCAAGGACTATACTTTGATGTTATTCTCAGTTTTTGAGAAATTAATATGATGTTACTCTTTTTCTTCTTTTTTTGTTTGCATGCGATGCATTGTATTTTGCTGTGAATTGTGATGGTTTAGTGAATTTGATGTCAGAGAAGGTAACTACAGAAAAAGGGGAAGAAGAGAAGAAGAGATGGATTGTAACTACTGATAATGGAGAAGAAGAGAATAGGCCTGCCAATGCACCTCTCATTGAACTGAATCGGAAGGATGTAGAGCTTCTTATTTCAGCCGAATGTTCTGCCCGGCGCTGCGATAGCAAGGGTAGAGGCAGTGTCTACAATCCAGTTTTGGGGATATGCTGCCATTTTTGCAGGTCCTTATTCTTTTGCCCCCTAACTATATGGTTCACAGAAATGATTAGTTTAATAACCTAGTTTTGTTTTTGTCACAAAATGCTACTTAGTTTCTTATTGGGAGTAGAAAGTTCACACTACACAGTTTGAGTTATAGAAGCACATATATTTATAAGGATTGCTAGATTAGACTCTTTATGATTATTTCATTTCCTAAGAAGTCGACACTACTTTTATTAAGCGATCAATTTAAGAAGCAACTAAACTGACTGACGTTTTCTAAAAAACAAACCAGTCCTAAAGAATGTGTTAAAAAAAGAGTACAGTATTCTTTATGGTCGTATATGTGCGTGTGTGTTGTATTTAGATAAGTAATGATGACATTGCAATGCAAAATATGGTTATAGTATCTTAAAGTACATGTGAGTTGTATCTCGATTCGATACTAAACCGAACACAATCAGTAATCAATATGAATCTCTTGTATGTGTCTATTTTGGATTTTGGACATGAATCCCATCTTGAATCCCGAATCACTTCCTAAATTTAGTGTAGCCAACCACTTTTTTTGGCAACTTTGTAAAATCAACCTTTTTTTCTTTTGTCATTTGATATATGACATGAATCTTGAATTATTTTGAGGTTCATTTATGATATATCAGCTTATAATTTTGTTATGTCACTTGTTTTTAATTAAAAGTTTTTTTTTTATTGACAATATATCTTATGATTCATAATAAGTTTCTGATTAACGATTTGAAAAATAGGTCTTCTGATTCACAATTTGATATTCTATTTGATAACCATGATGCAAAATACAAATGCAGGCAAAAGAAATTGTGTGGGGAAGAAGACTGCAAAAGATGTGGGAGTTGTGATGTGGATGAACCTTGTCTAGGTAATATTTGAGTCATGCCTTTATTTTATTTTGCATTCTTCCCACGGGTTTACTCTATGTTTTAACAGTTTCACTGTGTACATTCCCAACAGGAAAGACTGATTGTTCAGTGTGTCACTCAAGCAATGGTGTCTTTTGTAGAGCCTGTCTCAAGGTTCGATATGGTGAAGGTAAGAACCTATGAAACACTGACATAAAACCTATGAAGCACAGTTAATAATTTAAAAAAGTAAAAATGATTGAATGTAACCTCATGCTAT
Organism: Cicer chorassanicum; assembly: GCA_037974735.1. Classification (NCBI taxonomy): domain Eukaryota; kingdom Viridiplantae; phylum Streptophyta; class Magnoliopsida; order Fabales; family Fabaceae; genus Cicer; species Cicer chorassanicum. Next base: position 29,361,689 of record JBBPBP010009780.1, read on the forward strand.
CGTGTCGGTGACTTACACATGTTAGACACCAGAAATGACTTCGACTTGAAGTGTTGGTGCTACATAGGTAAGAACAAAAAGTCGTGCCCAAATAAGAGCCTAGATGCCACATTTATTTGATGTTACTTATATTTTAAGCCAAATAATCTGCATATTGAGATCACATTTGTCAAAAAAAACAGGTTATTTATTCATTATTTTCAATGTAGGATGGAGTATATATCATAGACTGGAAAATTTGTTTCTTCAAAAAATTATAAATTGTACTTTGATTTGAGTTGTGATATTCTAGAAGAGAGGAATACTTACTGAAAATGACTCAAATTGATAGTTTGAAACTGTTCACTATGTTTCTGTTGTAGAAATTGAGGTGGTAAGAGAGAACAAGGGATGGATGTGCCCACATTGCATAGAAGAGAAAGGAATAAAACCTTACTGGATATGTAACAGGTAGAACTATTAAAGTTCAGCATCTTCTTAATTAGCCTTTTGGGTTTAGATACTATAAATATGCAGGCATAAATGTGTTTAGAATTTCTTAAAGAGAATTTATTTTGATCTGATTCAAGATGTTGTCTCCATTTTTTTACCTTAATTGTATGTAGCTCAATATGCCTACGGAAACGGAAGATGCCCCCAACTGGGATCGCAATACACAAAGGTTAGTCTTTCTATTGTTGCAGCTTATGGTGAATGTTTGGATTGACAGTGAGTTTGGTAAAACCTCGGTGGCACCGCGATGTTGTTAAAACTACAAAGTGTGTTCGCAAGACTAATAAATCACGGCAGTACCACACGATTCGATAACTCTACTATTTGTTGCTTCTTTATTATCATTTTGATTTGACATTGGGACGTCAATGACACTGTGATTGTTCCAAAGACACTGTCAATCCAAACATGTATGTAGTAATGTTTGCTAATATCTCTTTTGAGTCTTGTACATTTTTCTTACTTGCTTTCTTTGATTGACTGAAATGAAGCTAAGGAAATGGGATATGAATCAGTAGCACATCTACTAATGGAAGAACTTAAACGTGAAAACAAGCACCAAAGATAAAAGGTTGACATGTAAGAACAGCTTGCAATCTGTAGTTATTTTCTAATTTTCTAACTTGGTAGAATTTGCTAATTAATATTGAAGCTCGAAGTTAGACTTCTTGTGGCACTGATTTATTTTGCCTTTATGAAGAACAGTTATCATTGATGTATATGTAACTCCAATAGTTTTAGATGCAAGTAAGCTGACCAGAGTGATTTGATCTTGAATGATTTCTTACCTTTGACAATAACATGCAAACAAAGAGTGAATAAATGAAAAGGGACCAAACAAAATAGGACATAAATTGCTAGTGTATATTCTTAATCACAGTGGTATGCACGTGAGGAGTATATTGTTGTGCTTTGACCTTTTCATTTTAAAAGTTAACAACTGTTAATGCTTTGGAGAGCATTAATTTTTAGGCTGCAATAGGCTCTTCAAAACTCATTGTTACAATTGTATCTTCACTAAATTCTAGGTTACTTTTGTAAAATTGTGGTTAAGTTACTTGCAATCAATTAAAATCAGCTACGTGTACTCCATTAACTTTTTTTATTTAGAATTTTATGTTTGACATAGTTAATGAAGTACATGTGGTTGATTCTAATTGATTGTGAATAACTTAGAACTCACCTTGCATCAAAGGTGATTGATATATAGTCTTTTTAACTTCAAAACTTTATGGTTAAACAAGTTCATAGATTCGATCAAGTCTTTTATGGGCTGTTATATAACTTTTGTTATATTGTCAATTAATCACAACCATTAGATTATTAGTAATATTTGACTTTTGTCATAACTATTTATAAAGTCATTCATACGATTGATTATGATTTGCTGACTAAGTAAAACTTTTTATATTAATAATGCATACAAATTAAACTCATATGCTATTGTATCAATTAGATATATCGGTTTTAGCTTAAAAGATGTTTAAATTGTGTATAGACTTTTAAAAAAGTATTGACTTGATTTTTAATAAATAAGTGTCTAGTTTAGTTTAGTTTAGGAAGAGTATGATATAAATAAGTATTAAGTGTATAGACATTTAGGGTAAAGTTGTCTATTGGACGGTGATAAATGTCTATTAGATAGAATAACCTGTCTGACATATTCATATCTTTCTTGTTGGTTTAGATCAATATTCAATAACAAAAAGTGTAATGAAAACAATATATAATTACTATTTCTCTATTAGAATTTTCTTTTTGATCTTAATTTTTTACTTCTAAGAGAAAATCTATGTTATTTTTGAGGAGTGTGGTCATAAAATAAATAAAAATTGACTAATTTAAATTACTCTTAATTGATTCGGTTTAAATTAAATTTCTTATTATGAATCCAATCATTTGATTCCTTTCTCTTTTAGAATATTTTTATTTAGTAGAAAAATACGATCTTTGACATTCCGACGTCTATACATAGTATGTCCACATTTGATGAGTATTTGAAACTACAATTTGAAATAAAATCATTAATTAATTCGTAAATCTGTAAAATAAACAAATTTAAATCCTAAATATACAAATTCCAATTGCAAATTGCAAATAATTAAATAAATTCACTTTTGACTTTTCAAACGTCAAATACTCCTCATAATTTGAAAAATGATTCATTATCCTACAACTATTGTCATGGTTGAGACTTGAGGGCAAGCATTGGTCAATATAAATTTTTGCCTAGGTTGGCATCTTGATTATATGTCATACCATACAAACAATTAATATATTAACCGCCAATCTAGAATTTATTTTTTTTTCAACGGTTTTAGAAATTAAGTGACTCCTACTAAATGAGATTTAAGCTCATAGGATTTCTACTTTAAAATTTCTTAAGAGAATAATAAATGAAACTATCATGTAAAACATTTAACTATTATGACAATTTCTCTCTCCTCCTAACAAATTAATCACTAACATTTGCATTTGTATGTATATAAAAAAAAATGCCACAATCAAAGTCCCATCTCAATTGCATAGGCACCTTTGGAAAATAAAAATAGAATCCTACAATATATGAGATGAAGATTATTTGGCTCCATGTACTCAAAATCGGTTTCCAGAATCACGTGCAAAGAAATAATAAGTTTTACATTTTGTACGGTTGAAAGGATGCGTTGAGTCTACTAATTTTTTACTATTTGAAATCAAAGGAACTCTCAAACGACGACATTGTACAATTGGTGGATCAAAACGACTACTCTTAATTCTACCAAATTTAAATCTAATTTGAAGAACCAAATCAACAGCCAAATCATTGTAAATCCCTAAACTTGTCTCGTCGTTATACTCATCAAGTTGTTGACGTTTGAGTTTGATCACACTCTTTCCTTCAAACACTATTGAATTGAGAAAAGTGGTATTCTTATGGCCTTGGTCAAAGGGTGTCAAACTCACATAACCAAAATCATTATCTTTGTACCATGCAATTGCATTGATCTTCCTATAATACACTATGACATTGTTGTTTGGGTTTCTTATTGTGATGTTGACTTTGAAATTGTAATATAAGGTGTTGTCACTTGTGAGGTTGAACTTTGTGAGGGAAACATCGGTTATATGGAACTTGACATTAGAAGGGGAGATGATTATTAAGAGGATAATGAAGAAAAGAAAGAACAAGATCATAAGGATGTAGGTTGTGCAATAGACGCAACACACATTGCTACGAGGATTGAAGCTCATTGTGAGGTTTGATGTGTGAGTGTTTTTTATGTTTGGGAGGAGAAATGATCTAGCTATACAAGAGATGATGTCGATGCACCATGTTCATGTGTTTTAAATAATAAATGATAAGTAACATGGTGTGAGACACGTGATAGACTAGTGTGTCTCTTAATCATTTGATCAAAAGTTTGATATTTAATATGTGCATCTTAATTTTTTAGTTTACAAAAAATAGTATAATAATAAAGGTAGCGTATCGGATGAAATTATATGAGCTTAAAAGTGATCTCAAGTTTAAATGTATAAAAGAATTGTGCTACTTTTGTTGTACTAATAGACTCGATCGATAAATTAGTCTCTATAATTATGCCCGGAAATAATGTGTTAACCTATGAATGAATGATAACCTATTTTAGGGGTTTGGGCATGGTATTGCTTTAGCATTTCTAGAAAATTTCCTTTGAAATACATTGAATAGAAACTAGAGAGGCATTGACTTTTGGAGCCGAGTGATTTACAACTCAATTAAATGGCTTCACTGACAAGTAATAATGAGGTTGTAGAGATATGAAATATGAAAATATCATACTTGAAGTTATTAGAAATTATTGAAATCATGTTCTGTTACTTCTTTTTTAGTAAAATGTTCCGATTTTTTTAAAAATAATTTTAAAATTTTTAAATAAAAAAATTATTTTGTGTTTGTCTGTCTAATCACTTTCTTTTAAAAAACGTTAATTATGAAAAATAATTTTTTAGAGGTTACTAAAATCAGCTTCTAAAGATAACATAATTAAGTTATAATATGTTTGAAGAAAATCAAAATTTAGTTTTGTTATAATAAATGACATGTGATGTAGTTTTGGGGAAACATGATCCTAGTTGTGTATACCTTGATTGTTGTGTACATATTAATTAGATGTTATTTGGTGTCAAGTTTGTTATATTTTTCATTTTTCAAGGTGCAACTTTAGATGAGGTTGATGTTAGAAGTTAATGCTAGTGATATATATTGTAATGTTGTTCTCATTGTTTGGTGGTCCCATAGGGGCCAAATAATTTTTCAATTAGTTGGGTCTTCATATTATTTGTTTTTTTTACTTAGGTTATAGCAAATCATAGTGTATTAGCAAAAAAGAAATATAAAATGTAAATAGGTAAAAGATCATTATTATTATAGTCTTTAAGTCCTAATTCAACTAACAAATGACGATATTTATAAGTTGTTTCAATTCGAATTCGGAATATTACAATTGTGTGAATTAATTCTAGTAAAATTTACCATATTTTCTAAGATAAAAAAAAGATCATTATTGTAGCTTTTATAATAACGTGATTTAAGACATGAGATTGTGCGGGATTTGTCCATCTTTTTAAAATATTTGTCACTAAATGTATTCATAATATTATTTACTTAATTTCAAATGTTATTTTCATATAACAACTTAATAAAATATCATATACTACTTTTAGGAATTAAATTAAGTATTTACTCTAATTTTATTTACAAATTTTTATATAATTTTATTTATTTATTTATTGAAGGTGTTATTATGTTGAATTTAACCTTGGATGGATCATGATAATTTTTCCCTTGTGAATATGATGCTTCCATTTCCTTCTTTCATCATTTTGCTATTGATGTGTTTGAAATTTGAAATACCTTGAACAATAGTATAATGTATAATGTAGTAGCTATAAAAACTATTAAATTGCACAAAAATTAATCAATCATTTCATTTTTGACTTTTCAAACTCATCCAATATATATTATATGTCAATGTCAAATATTCCTCTTGCTTTGAAAACTATTAATTTTGAGAGGAAGAATCGGTTAGTATAAATCCTTGTCACACTATATAAACAATAATATACACACATTATCATTCATACTTTATCATATTTCTGCATGTGTGAATTCTACAAGTCACTAAAATTGAATGAACTTAATGCAACAATCAATGTCCTTCCACATATATGTACATAAATTAGTAAAGGAAATTTAGAGAGGAAACAAAAAGAAGTAAAATCTCTTTAATTTCGATAGTAAATTTTGTGATGAAAGAATTAGAGAAGAATTTTATTTTTTTTCTCTTACTAATTGCTTTTTGTTGCTAATTCGATTTTTCTAGTAATGTTTTTGTACTTAGAGTTAATTGATATATATTACTTGT
>JBBPBP010009780.1:29367834-29393710 GCA_037974735.1 Cicer chorassanicum
AAGTCTAAAGTAACTTATCAAAATTTGTATTTGGCCCAAATTAAATATGGTAAATGTAAACTTATGCTCCAAGACCATATTTTGAAATGTACATATTTTATTATTTTAATTTCTTAGAAGTTTAAAATTTATTTTATTGAAAAAACAAAAATTCTACTTTAAGAATCTTTAACATATGCTCCAACAGCACATATTAGCAAGATTCGATAAATATTAAAAAAAAACTCAAGTCATACATAAAATAGAGATAAAGATTAAAATGAGTTTATTAAGAGTAACACTCTATACCTTACAAACCAGTTTATAAAAATAAGTTAATCTCAATATAAAAACTTGATATAGTATCAGAGTCTATTCATTGGATCATCTACTATTTATATTCACACATCAAACTCAAAAGTGATGGACTTGAGAGGTGTATTGAAAAAAATCTAAATCCTATGTGTAATAGAGATAAAACTTGAAATGAATTTATAAAAAGAGACATATATCACCTTATAAGTTGGATTTATAATGATAAGTTGGATCCCATATAAAAACATAAGATTAATGTTAGGTTTGCAATTGATTTTTGGCTAGATCTATGTCTTTTTTGGTACATATTTTTGGGGTACAAGATCTAAGTCTTATTATTATCTCTTCTATAAATAGACTATGAAACTATTACATTGCATATCTAAAAAAGAATAATACTAGCAGCACACTCTTTAACTTATATTTTCTAACACATTTTTTTTTATCGGTTAAAATCTACATAAGTTCTACTAAATTCGTATAAAACCTACATGTTTAGGTGAGACCTATGTGAATTTTAACTCGTCGTCTTCTAGAAAATAGATTAATGTGTTAAATCTTTGTACTTAGCCTAACTATTTTGCCTTTTTTATCCTAGTGGAATGTCTTCTTGTACTCTAAATGTTTATTTATAAAACTATATAGTTATAACTTCGCTTGCAAATAAAAAAACTTAACAACATTCCATAAAAACAAAACAAATGAGGTGAATAATAACACATGAAGAAATTCTTGGACATCAAAATTTTGATGTCAAATACATTGTGTTTAGATTTTTGTGTGTATTTTTAATATGTTTGTAAGTTGTAAAAGATATTTAAAAAAACAAGAGGTAGAAATAAACAAACACATTGTATTGTATATTCAAATAAAATGTTATATTATTACAGCCACATGATATATAGTATGTTGTAAATTGAAATCGAAGGAAAGTGATGGAAAAAAAAAAACTATATGGAAAATTCACATTGTTATATAAATTTTATATCAAGCTCCTGCATCTGCATCACGATCTGTAAAGAAAGAACTGCTGCTACATCTTGTGTTACTAAAAGTATGTGTTGATGATGTGTTAACATTAGAAGAAGAAATCAAAGGAATTCTCAAACGACGACACTGAACAACTGGTGGATTAAAACGACCACTCCTAAACCTTCCAAACTTAGCTCGAATTCGAACATCCAAATCAACTGCCAAATCATTATAAATTCCCAAACGGGTCTCTTCGCTATACTCATCAAGTTGTTGACGACCAAGTTTGATCACACTGTTCCCTTTAAACACTATCGGTCCGAGAAAAGTAGTATTCTTGTGTCCTTGATCAAAGGGTGCCAAACTCACGTAACTAAAACTGTTGTCTTTGTACCAAGCAATCGCGATGATTCTTCGATAGTACACGATAATGTTGTTGTTGGGGTTTCTCACGGTGATGTTGACTTTGAAATTGTAATATAAATTATTGTTTGTCAAGTTGAATTCTGTAAGAGTAGCGTCTGTTACATGGAATTTCACACTCGACGGAGAAATAACTATCCAAAAAATTATTGAAGAAATAAAGAAGAACAACACGACGCCGCAAATTGTGCAATAGATGCACCAAAACCAACTAGGTTTGCAACACATATTGGTGATTTTTTTTTTTTGTGATGATAAATTGGGTTTGGTTGTTGATGAATATATGTGTTTGTGTGTGTGTTTTTATAGAGTGGAAATTGATGAATTTATGATAAATTTTTTGGGTATGGTGTGTGTTGCTTATGATTTTCTAAGTGATTTCTTTGAAATATACTAGAGAGAGAACAGAGTGGCATTCATTGACTTTTGGAAACGAATGATGAAGAAAAATTCAATGACTTGAGTTACAAGAAACTATGAGAGGGTGTAATTTAGTTTAGAGATAAGTTTATAAAATATATTAGATTTGGATGTAAGAAAAGAACAAATAAGAGAGACGAAATAAAAGACATTAGCACTTCTTGTATAAAAAAAATTATTCACATATGAAAGGAACTTATAATTTTATATGTGTAAAATATGCTTTAATATTGTTAATTATTAATATTTTTTTTGATAATCTGACTTTAGTGAGATATTATTTCCTCCTTCCAGTCATATTTTTTCTATAGCTACAAGTTCATGATTTGCAAATAAGTAAGAATCAAAGCACAATTCCATTAAAATCAATACTTTATTAGAATTTTTTAGTTTGTTAAATTTAAAATTTTAAGTTAATTTAGTTTTTTTTTATAAATAATTTAACACCATAATTCAAAAACAATGCTTATTTTTATGCAACATGAAACTGTTCAAGTAGATATGTCTGTCTTTTATTAATATTAATTTCTATTGATATTTTCTAAAGAGATACTTAATAGAGAAATTAAATTGATTTAGGTTCTTCAATTTAATAAACTAAATTGTCATTTTGACAAATTTAAAAAATTGAATTAGATAATTGTATATCAAATGTCTGATAATCTCTAAAACCACCTTCAACTTCCAATACCAAAACGACTCAACTTTCCTCCGCCTAAATTTCAAAAAAATCATAAAAATCATAAATAGTTTTAAAAGTACATAAGAAAAATGTATTTAGTTCAAAAAATAGATGAAATCAAAACATATGTTTCTTTAAGTTTAACTTACTCACATTTATGTTTTTTAAGTTTTAGTTAATTGATTTTTTAAGATTCATTAGATTTGTATTGTTAGTTTTTCACCTCACTTTCAACAATGACTTATGCAATTGAAAATATTTGATAATTAGAAATTATATGAAATACTACAGCAATATTTACCTCCTTTTACATTAATCATTTAAAAAATATTTATCAAACTTTATAAATAATCTACATTTCTTATTTATCTAAACATACGTATAACATCTAAAAACTTAAAAATAACGGTATATCCACATTATTAATATTATTAACTTACTCCATTTATAAAATTGTTTAAACAACTAACTTTTTTTTTTGGAAGAAGCCAAAATGAATTAACACCACATTTCCAAGCATAGTAAATTGTAAGAAAAGGGAATAAAGTAACAATAAAGTCTAATACAAAATCAACAGACCAACTATAAAATAATAATCATCTATCATATCATATCTTATCACAACACAACCAACAAACAACTTGGTTCGTCAAAGAGTGAGTGATACTTAAATCCATTTAATCGTCTCAAACGTAAAAATGAAAAAAATCGTTAATTTACACTTCATTCGAAATGAAATATAAACAAAAATAATAATTGAAAAATTGATATATTTAGATTGAATTTTTAATTAAATACATTAATCTTTCAACTATCATTTTTACTTATATTTTATTCTAAAATAACACTTCTAAATAATATTTTCTCAATCATTATTAATATTTCAAATGAGTTTTTTAAAATTTATTTGTCCTTCTATATTTTGAAGGTGAAAAATTAGTACTCCTATACCCATACCAAGTTACCAAAATGTCCAATGATCTCTAAAATCACATGAACTAAACCCCTCTTATGTTCTCAATTTTTCATTTCCTTAGTATGAACAAAAACACGACATCATCAAAATCATCACCATGTTTCACATTCCTTCATCTCAATTTCAAAACCAAAACAAATTACCAATGCAATTCACAATCCACTCACCACCGTCCTCTTTCCCTTTCACCATTGCCACCTTTACAAGATTCACTCCCACCCCTTCAAACCTCACTTTCAAAACCACAAGAAGAAACCGCTCCCGTTTTGCTTTAATTGTCAGAGCCAAAGGTGGAACAGATTTCTACTCAACTTTGAATGTTAGCAGCAATGCTTCTTTGCAAGAAATCAAAAGCTCATATCGGAAATTAGCTCGAAAGGTTTGATTTTTAGTTTGATTTTTTAAATGGATTTTGCAATTTGTTACTTGTTTTGATTATTTGAAGTGGCAGTTTTGATGGGTTGTGTTTGGTTTTTGGTGAAATGGAGTAAAAGGTGGGGAATTGGAATCTGGGGTGTTTAGCTATAAAGCACGAAATTCGTCTGACACGGGTAATAATTCGAGAAAATAGATTAATTGAATGTAATCAAAGTGTCGGTGCTAGTTACTGTGAAATTTATGCTTAAATTTGTCTTCTTGTTTTAGTTTTAGTTTTTAGTTAATTTCTAGCTTATTGATGTAATTGCTTTGTAAAATTTGAGGATTAAATTTTTATTTTTCCTAATTTCATATGGGTGTACTTGGTTGAGTAGAAAACAAGAAATTGTAAATTTTGGGTTTTGCAATTTGTTATTTGTTTTGATTCTTTGAAGTGGTAATTTTGATGGGCTGTGTTTGGTTTTTGGTGAAATGGAGTAAAAGGTAGGGAATTGGAATTTGGGTTGTTTGGTTTCTGTGAAATTTATGCTTAAAATTGTCACCTTGTTTTAGATTTGAGTTAATTTCTAGATTATTGATGTCATTGCTTTGTAACAATTGAGGATTAGATTTTTATTTTTCTCAATTTCATATGGGGTGCACTTTTTTTTTATAATTTTTTTTATGGTAAACTAGATTTTACTTTGTTGAGTAGTAAACAATAAATTGTAGTGGAAATATGTAGCGCCGATACTTCAGGTTAAATACGTATTTGAGTGTCTGTGTTTGTGTCTTGGTGTTTGACTCGTGTTGGTGTCTGACACTCGTACAACACTGACACTCATGATTAGATTGACTTCCATTTTCCTAAATTATTATCAGTATTATGTGTCAATGTAGGTGTCGTATCTATGCCTGCTTCAGTTTTTCGTAGAAAATAACTTTATAGTATAAAGTACTAGGCATAATTGTGGTCAAAAATTGATTTTGTTTTCACTTCCCATTTTAAAATCTAACAACATAAGTAGACCTTTTAACGATAGTGCGAAGATGAGGTAGTATCGTTTTTTAAAATGTTGGTTTCTGGATCTTTCTGTGGCCAAAAATATGTTTCCTCAAGAAACAACTATCTTAATTCTAACTATGTTTGCTATCTTTTCTTAGCATTTGTTGATTGGGATCCTTTGATTACTAATAATCGTTTGCTAATCTAAATGAAAGGGGAGTGTAGTTTGGATGAACAGTCTCACTCGAAGGAAAATTTTACTGCACATTTATGAGGCCTGATATGGCGCATAACTCTATAACTGAATGTTGAATAGTAAAAACCTTATAAGAAAAGAGGTAGAGAAAGATTAAAGAACGCTACAAGTCAAACCATTAAGAAAGATTTGAAGTTGAATGGTCTATCTTGAGATGGGATCCATGATAATACATTATGATGTCGTTTCGTTTGATCTATATAGACAACCTCACTTAATGGAACAAGACTTAAATTGTCGTTGTTGTTTCGTCTTAGGTGTTCTTGCAGTATCCTTTCTTTTTCATATGATTCCTTTCCTTCCTTCTTTGTGTTGACTAACTTATGCGAGCCTACAAGTCGAATCTACAAAAATACCGCGAGATTACGTGGATTCTTGAGTTTAACAACCATGGTAATTGGAAATTGAGATTGTTAAGACCTTTCTTTTATTGTTCTTAACAGAAATTAGAATTTCAAAGGCTGTAAGAAAATGTTTATAAGCTATTTGGCCCATTTATAATTGTGGTAATGTACTTACTACTTAAGGTTTTGTATGTTAGATATAAAATCATTCGCGCAGCGTTACCCAAAACTTAAACTTTTGGTAGTGTTGGTTCATTACATGATATTAGAGCCTTAATGACCTTGTGGTCTAGAATACAATTTTTGTGTCACTACTAAGTAAAGGTTGAATTTCAGCATTAGTTAGGACTGTCTAGTGCATTATCCACACTACAAGCCCAAAGGGCTCACACGAGGGAGTATTTTAGATGTAACACCATTAATGTGCTAGTAAGTTTTATCCAACAATATAAGCTTTTGGAATAGTTGGTTTATAACAATGTTTATATTTTTGGGATCAGTACCATCCAGATATGAACAAAAGCCCCGGAGCAGAGGAGAAGTTCAAGGAGATTAGTGCTGCATACGAGGTAATTCTTCTACCGCTACAATGATATATTTTCTATTGTTAGCTATACATCATCTATTTTTTTTATTTAAGAAGCTGCTACTCTAATACTCATATCATCCATTATTTTTTCATCTTCTGTTCTACTATTCCATTTGCTTATGGTCTGCACATTGGCATTGTGATGTTTCCTTCATCTAGTATTAGTTTTGTGAATCGCGGATCGCGAAAAATAACAATTTGTTTAAATTCTGCTACGCTAAAGAGTTATAGTGTTGCTACAGCCACTATTTGACAATACAATGTACTAACCCGCGTATTGTGAAACAATAGCGGTTTGTTAAAATTCTGTTATGCTATAGCGCTAAAGCACCACTATAGATGCTATTTGACAACATTGTCTAGTATACAAGGTTGGATTAATTAATGAAATTTATGGATACATGTCTTATTTTATGGTTTATAACTTTTATGTACTATATTTGCATCTGTCTCTTTTTATTCACTTGGTAACAAAGTATGCAAATAGGTCCTATCAGATGATGAGAAAAGATCTTTATACGATCGCTTTGGTGAGTCAGGTCTACAAGGAGAAAATGGTGGACCAGCCAATACCTCTGGGGTATGTCTATATCTATAATGTATTCAAGTATTTTGCTTTCCGTAATGTCAAAATGAAACTTAAAACTCTTTGATATGGTGATGTAGTTCTACAAAATTAAAACTGTTTCTGTTTTTTCCATTTCCCACCTAAGTACTTCTTATTTATTTTATTTTTGGCCTTTAATTGATCAGGTTGATCCTTCTGATTTATTCGATGCATTCTTTGGTCGTTCGGATGGACTATTTAGTGATGACGGGGGCTTTGGCTTCAATTTGAGAAACGATAGAAACCGTAGCCATGATATTCGGTAAATTTTGTCTCATGTTTTGCATGCTATTTTAAATACCTGTTTGTAAAACACTAACAAGTTTGTGCAAAATGTACAACATTAATTAAAGTGATTTTATTCGACAATGCAGGTATGACCTTCAATTGAGCTTTGAAGAATCGATTTTCGGAGGAAAGAGGGAGATTGAAGTTTCTTGTTATGAGACATGTGATAGTTGTGATGGTACAGGAGCTAAGTCAAAGAATAGCATTAAACAATGCACAAATTGTGGCGGCAAAGGAGGAGAGAAGAAAACCCAGAAAACACCCTTTGGAATGATGTCTCAGGTAATTTAATTTGAATAGATGTAAGATTTAAATATGTTTTTAGTGTTTATAAAATAACTTTTGTTTCTAGTCCCTATAAAAAATTTCTTCGGCTTTTAGTCCCCAATATATTTCCTGTCAACACTTTTGGTCTCTGCTGTTAAGTCTCAGCCTATGTTGCTTACAAAAGTCCACGTAACACTTGACATGTGGACTTTTTTAATGATGTGGAAGGTTTCAATTTATTAACACATTTTTTTTTATTAATTTAATTATTATTTATAATTTAAATATTGAGATTTAGGGTTCTTAAAATAAAAAATCCTCAAATTTCCCAAGTCAATTCCATGAATGTGGTCAAGGAGAACACCGAATGAACATTATGCCTTAAAAACTGTATATGGAGTGATGCAACCAGTCTGTGATGGAATTTGGGGACCAAAAGTGTTGACGAAAAATATTTTGGGGGCTAAAAGTCAACAGAAAATTTTATACGGACTACAAATATATTTGAGTGACTATATTTTCATTTATATTTAAATACTCGAGACATTATAACAAGAATATATTCATGATGCTGTGTGATACTCAGGTTTCTACGTGCTCTAAGTGTGGTGGTCTTGGCATGATAATCACGGACCGTTGTCGAAAGTGTGACGGCAGCGGTCACGTGCAAGCTAATCGAAATATGGAAGTGGTCATTCCACCTGGCGTCAACGATGGAGACACAATGCAAATTCGAGGAGAAGGGAATTTTGATAAAAGAAGGTTAGCAGCATGTAACTAAGTCTATACCCTCATATAGCTTTAATACATGGACTAGCAGCATGTGTACATTCTTTTGCTTAATACAAATATGATAAATTTCCCTATGATGGAAAATGACAACCTATGCTTAATAATACTCATGGTATTATTATCACACATTACCGCAAAACAGTTCCGGTCCATTTTGTGCAATGATGGAAAATGATATCATATGGTCTGAGAATTTTTAAAAATGCGGGAAAAAACTCGGTCTCGTTTTTATCAGACTATTGATTTGCAACCAGAAGCAGAAAGATTGTCAGAATCACTGTGATTCAACTCATCTAAGTGCTTAGTGCTGACCATTGGTTTGGTGCATTTTTTTCAGGCGTCATATTGGGGATCTTTTTGTTGTCCTCCATGTCGATGAAAAGCAAGGAATTTGGAGAGAGGGTCTCAATTTATACTCAAAGATTAACATTGACTTCACTGAAGCAATACTAGGGTCTGTTAAAAAGGTATTCATTAACACAAAAAATGGTAACATTGATGGTGCAAAATGGTGAAACTTGATGATATGGATAATTATGTTCTTCTTAGAATTTTATCTTACATTGGGATCTTTCCTTATTTTTGTGGATTTTATGATAATGTTCTGATTAAAGGATTTTTTACTTATTTTAGGGATCTTTCCCTACTTTTAGAATCCTATCTTGAATTTTAGAAGCTTATAAGCAAAAATACCTACTTCCGCACTTATTAATGATGATAGTTAAATACATTTGTTTTCTTGATTTTATGTAAAAAGGGAAATATGTTTACTGACGTACCCCTAATTATAATGGTTATCTCCTCACAACATGAATTAATTAATTTAAGCATATGTTTGGAACTACGTCAATGTTAAGCAAAACCATGTTGACGTGGAAGCTATGTTTTGTTGCATCTGATTTTCACAATGGGAAAATCATCAGAATGTAAAAAAAGTTGTTAAGCAAAACCATGTCGACGTGGAAGCTATGTTTTGTTGCATCTGATTTTCACAATGGAAAAATCACCAGAATGTAAAAAAAGTTGGTCAAACGCGCATCCAAACAAGCGCTAAGAGTATCTTTTGGAATAATAATAACATTAAATGGGGATAGATTAGTTCACATTTGCTTATATTTGAGTAAGTTATTTGATTAAGATTTGACTAGAACTAGAATTTTGTTAAGATCTTTAATAAACAGAACAGAATGCAAATGTTCTGTTCTATACTGTGCTGCCTACAAAACTCTACCTTTTTATGTTCTTTTAAGCATGGTTTAGTGCTTCAATCATTCATAACACTAAGGAATGTCTTTTTCCTATTGAATATATTTTTTTTTACTTTAATCTTGTTATTTCAGGTAGAAACTGTTGAAGGTTTAAGGGACCTCCAAATTCCTTCTGGGATTCAACATGGACATTCAGTGAAGTTATCGCGTTTGGGAGTTCCAAACATGAATAAACAATCTGTTCGGGGCGATCATTACTTCGTTGTAAATGTTCTTATTCCTAAAGATATCAGGTATGTATTTTCTTTTTCCTTACCATCTTTACTACTTTCTTATATCCATCAAAAAAAAGATTATCATCGTTATTTAATTTAGAGTTTTGTGAATACTTCTAGATAGAATACTTGTGAGATTGTTTGAGAAAACTTATGACATAAGCATAAGATGTTTTCAGCTTAATTTCACTATTTCTTCAGAATAGCTAATGAAAACAACTATAGTTTACATTAAAAAGTTTTATTTTATTTTATCTTATGTTATGTTATAGAAATAGCTTGTACATGAGCACTTATATGAGAAGGGTTTATGCTATAAGCACTTAATTAAGTTGTTTATCCAAACGTGACTTTAATGTTTGTTATTGGAGAACATCCAGCAGTTGCAAATGAAATTTGACTTTGCACTTGAAGTAATCATTCATCTTGAAAGAAATCATCGATTCTTTGAATATAACTGCTTAGTTTACAATCTACCATAAACATGAGGCCTTTTTGATAAATGAATATACATTGTTACTTGTATTTTTTGAAGTTCCTTATAGTTGTGATTTCTTTTCATTCTCCTCAAATCGTTGTTCTAGTGGCACGGAACGCGCTCTTGTTGAGCAGTTAGCTTCACTGAGAGCATCTACGAAAGTTCATTCATCATCTGATGACTTCGGTAATAGTTCATTTTACTTGGATACTATTTGATGAAAGTTAAATTTTTAAAATTATGCAGATCATAATTTAAAAGAAAAATATCATCCAAGATTTTTCACAAATGTGCTTTCCAGGTATACCAAAAAGAAAATTCAATGATTTCATGAAGAGGGATACAAAAAGTGATGACTCGAGCGAGGGAACCGAAACTGCAAATTCTCTATGGGGATCAATCAAGAACTTCTTAAGGTATATATCTGTAGAGGTGTGCTATATGTGCTAATTCTGATTTAATATAAACAATCATGAACTTTTTTGCATGAATATGTGAATAAGACTATGTAAGTTGTCTTGAACAAAGTCAGAAGATACATGAAGCTTTTCAAAAAACACAGGCTTGTTTGGTTTGAGAAAATGTTCTGTTTTTATTTCTCGTTTTCACTTTTACTTACAAAACTGCCTCATGTATTTCGATTGTGAATTTGAAGGAATCACGGGTGTGCCACTTTGATTTTGATAAAAACTATACTTTAGAGCATCAACAAAATCACAGGACCATTGTGATTTTGTCAAATTCACTGTTGTTTTCCATAATCAATCTTCCAAGTAGAAATCGTTGATGAATAATGGATAAGACTCTTACCTATTTCCTTATGTATACAGGAAAGGAAAGTCTGAAGAAAGGTTTGCTTCAATTAGCCAGGTTTCGTCGTCGTCAGCACTGTTGCTTAGATTTGGCCACCAAAAAAACAATTTAGTTCCACATTCCATTTTTGTTGTTCTCTTTATAGCATGGATTTTAAAATCTATAGCAAAGTCTAAGCACTTGTTATTTCACAAAAGAACCTAATCTTTCATTAACAGAATAGGAACACATTGAAAAAAATTTAGGATATGATTAGTAAGAAAAGTGAAAAATTGAAAAGGTTTTAGTTTTCACACCTTGATGCTTTGTAGAGGATATATTGGTGGAAAATGAATGAAGAACATTTTAGCTTATTTGCAAACTACAAGAGGCCAAAATTGAGAAAGCCACCCCGTAAGTCAGGGTTTGAACTCTGAACCTCCTTCTTATACTTCTTCGAGTGTTCCAGTTCAACCACTTGAGCCACGCTATTCCATTTTCGAGCAAGAGTTGGTAATTTTCTCCTGAAATTCTCACCTAAGATGAGTGAATTGAATTCACCTTCCTTTATGTTCTTCTCCCATTCTAACAAGTAAACAACCTTTGGTGGCGGCTTATGTTGAAACATGTTCCTATCTTGTATTTTTAAGATGTGAATTTACAATGAAATTTTGATTTCATGTTGGCAAGGTGTGTGAATCCTTTACATATGTAAATTTGCCAAGGGATATGAAGAGAATCAGCTGATGTAGATGGTTGACATTGTTCCTAAAAATAATAATTTGTATCTTGATAAAGTAAATTATTGTTAAGATTTCAAATATCTTCTTTTTGTGTTTTACAATGGTAACATATGTTATCCGAATTGAGTTTGTTGGATGAAGAGGTAGTATAATGAAAATAACAAAATTCATAATTTCCACCATGACAGTGACTTATGCATGATGCAATATTATTTTCTTTGTGCATGATAGAAAAAACCAGAAAAAACATCGGTAAACAATAACAATTATTTTTGTATGTGTAAAATTGTTTTATAATAAAGATTGATATTTGCATTAGTTACGTGCGTTCACAAGTACACGGTATATTTTTGAATTTTTGAAATGAAATGATCAAAATTGTGAATTAAGGAAAATAATGAAAAGAGTTGCGATAGTTATTAAATAGAGCTATGAGAGATATAAAGAGTGAGTTTGTCTCAGATTTTTTTATGAAAAAATTTATTTTTTCGAGCTAAAAATTATTTTGTAGGGTTTGAAGAGCGTTTGTTTTAGATTTTTTAAAAATGATTTTGTTAATTTTTTGGCTAAAAATGAAAAGGTAGAAATAGTAGTTTCTAGCATTTGCCCTTTGTATAGATGAGAGAGAAAAACTAAACACAATTAAAAAACACGGAAGTTAAAAAGTCATTTTTACAAAATTGTATACAAACAAGTTAAAAATTATTTTTTAAAAAAATCATTTTTATAACAGTAAACGAACAGAAGTTAATTTTTTTTTTTTTTAAATCTCTAAAAAATAATATCTAAATTATTTAAAACAAAAATCATTTTTATTTAAGTTCAAACAAACGCACTCAAATTGAGGCTTTATATTTAAAATTGAATAATGTAATAATAATATCTAACAAATTGTGGTGTAGTTGCATGTTAAAATATCAACTCCTTAAATGGATCACTGTATTTTGATTGATTATACTCTGATTTTTATCGAGGATACTCTAAATTAAATAATAATAATAATAATAATAATAATAATAATAATAATAATAATAATAGTATTATAATATAATTATTCATTCTTAATTAATTGATTATTAATATTTTAAGTTAAACTAAAAAAATGGGGCAAAAAATTATTCATCTATACTCTAAATTGTGGCGGGAACTCATTCATTTTCCACTTATTTTTTTCTTTTAACAAAAAAAAAATTGTGTTGAGCACGAAGAAGTGAGAACCCTAAACCGCCGTAACCGTAACCGCACCTTGCTACTCCGGCCGCCTCAGACTCCAGCGTCCTGCCTTTCTGCTGGAGCTCGACATCTCAGTCTGTGCATCTGCGCTTCTCATCTTGCCGTTCGCAGTTTGTAAAGGTGTTCATAAATCAAACTTCCGTGTTACAGATTCTGCAAACTCAGTTTTCAATTTCGCATTCGATGCTTAAAGTTAGATTTATCTTTATTCATGTTTTAATGATATACAATATGCTATCTGTGTTTGTTTGCAACTTTGATTTTAGATGAAGTGTGTGTTTGGTTCTGTGGCAATACAAATTGATTTTGCTAAATTAATTTTAGTTAAAAGTGAATTGAATATAAAATGATTTATGTTTTGGTATATTCACATAAAAGTGAAATGAACGATAAATTTTGTGGTAAAAATCACGTTTGGACTTAAAAGCTACAAATTTTAGCTTCAATTTAGAATCAATTCTAGAGGCAAAATCAATTTTGCTCGATAGTACTCTGACATGTTAAAATCAGTTTTGAACCTCCAAAATAGATTTTTGGCTCCTGGAAAAGAGGAACTAGACATGCACGGATATGTTCACGAAATGCTTTGATAATTAATAAGTCTAGTACTTTTTCAAACACAAATTTAGTCACTAGCTTCCTTGCTAATAATTGTCGAAATTTTTTTTTCCAACTGCTTCAGAAGTTGAAAAAGAGAGGAAAAAAGATATGCAGATTCGTGTGAAGTGCAATTGTGATGAAGGAAACTGCAAAGAATGGGGCGTTATTGAACTACAAGGAGTCGTTGAACCAAAACCTGGTTTTGATGAATCCCTTGCCGGCCTTCAAATTGGCACTCTCTGTCGTCCTTCTTCTCAGGTTACTACTATATTCTTTTTCATCTTTTTATTTTTACCTCAAACTATGATCAACTAATATCTCTCATTCTCTATCATATTGAAAGATTGTTGTAGAATTGAAAGGTTTAGTGGGATAAGGCACAGTTGTTCTTGTGGACTTGAAAGAGATTATATGAACTAATAGTGTTAGAGATTGAGTATTAGATGGTCAGGGACAAAGTTAGTGATGGGATATTTTTTAACATGGAAAGAAAGCTTTTATTATTTGTTCATTGGATTCCTAATTTAGTTAAATATATTTATAATATTTTAGAGTAAAAAATGTTTAATGATATTTTTTATTATCTGTGCAAAATCTTGAAGGATTATTAAGATAAAGTTGTTTAGTTTATATCACTTTTGTTTAAGTCAAGTTACAAGGAAACATTAGACAAATTTTCTCAAGTGTCCTATGTTATTTGTATAAATTTGTACACGGAAAACGTAGCTTTGGATTGATGTTACTGATGAAAAAAATAGATCAACTTTGTCTCTTCAACTGTAAGAGTCTATATTTGGATTCCATACTGTAACTTCATGACATAGTTATTGTCTATTGATCTTAGTTGTCCGGTCTCAAATCAATGGTAAGAATTATTTAAGATGATTTGGTGAAGGTGTAATGTAAGTCGATCGATCTCAAATTGACGGCTGATGCAGTGAATCCGAATTTGCATGAGTTTATGATATAATCTTTAGAATGATTGGAATCCACTCTCACTTTTTTCTTAAAAAGGAAAGAACTAATATTTTGTGTCCATTCTTTTGTTCAGGAAGTCTACACTTTAACTATTGGGTACCATGAACTGACAGGGTCAAAGGTTCCCTTGAAGAAGCCATTGTTGGTGCTCAAGAAAGTCAAGCATACGGATGGAGAAAGTTGTGGTCAGGTGGAATTACAGGTTGTTGGAATCATTAGACATAAGATTCTGTTCAAGACCAGACCAAAGGTCATCATTTCTAGTAAGATCTGACCGTCCTTTAATCTCCTTATCCCCTGTTTGAAATGTTTTTCATTTTGTAGATAATATTTTGGAAGCAACATAGGACCTGCTAAAATTTAGTTTCTATCTAATGTTCTGTTAATATTCTAGTCTTGTGATCAGGTTAGGAATCCAACAAAGAATTAACTATTTTATTGAAAGAAAAGATACACAAGAGTGAATATGTTCCTCATAAGCAAATGCACTCCTCAACCTGAATATCAGAAAATTCTAAGTTTTGCAAAAGATCATTTCTAAGGGAGAGTAAGTCTTTATTTATAGACTTCCCATACAAGGGATAAGGGAAAAGAATTCAAACTCAATAACCAAACAAACTCAACTACCAAAACAAAAACATAACTAACCTAACTAACTAACTTCTTAACTACTCTAACAACTCATAACTACTTTAACTACTCTAATTTTCCTTTATTCTATATATCCTAACAATAAGATGAAAACCTACATATTAAATAATGAGTCATTTGATCTTCATATGATCTTCATCTAACTGCTGAGATATATAATCTGTGATGGTAGAGCATCCCAATTCTGAAAAATAACAACTGATTTACATTTTTAGTCCTGTTGTGCTTATTATGAACAATTGAAAGGGAAACCGGCAATCATGTAATGTAAAATATGCTGAAGTTTTAAATTAACATTGTAGACAAGACCTATTGTTAGGACTTAGGAATCTCACTGTATATTTTTTTGGCTGTGTAGGACATATTCGGTTGATGCTCTTACTTGTTAAGAACAACAATAATTTCAATTTGTCCATGTCTTTTTTGCATTTAGACATTTCATTTGTCACCATTTGCCATGCATGACATTTGATTCATGAAATTGGAGGCCAATTACTAATGTTATCATTCTTTTCCTTGTAATTTTCAAGAACCACAGATGACATCTGGAGAAAAACATAAGTCTATCATGTTAGACTCTGCTCCTTCAAATCAAGCTGTATGACATTCACTGTCATTCAATGAACTCATGTTGGACCAGAAATCTTGAGAAGTTCAAGGAGACACACATGCCCCTTTTTTTCTACTCTGCAAGCAAAAGTTAGGCAATGTCTCTGTGTCATTCATACATATTTGTAATCTTAGCAATCAGATGTGGAGCACGATTAATGGCAAAAGTGGTTGTAATTTGTGTCATTATCTTAATATCTGTTTTGGTGTAAATGTGCAAATAACATGGAGTATAAAGCTGTATTAAAGTAATACTTATCAGACTTTCTAATGCTAGTTGAAGAAGGGAATTGTTTGGGGCGCTTGATTTTCTTTATATTTGGTAGAGTACATTTTCTTGTAAATGATTTGATAGGAGCTTGCTTTTAGTAAAAGTTAATTCCAGCAGGAAAATTTTGTGAAAAAACTACCAGAATGAAACTTGGCTTTTGGGAAATTTCTGAAGAATATCACTTCAATGATCATACAATAGGCTAACTTCAAACTGTAGTTGTAACAATTTATCACCACGTAATGTCTGTTCCTCATCATCTAATATTCAATTTTACACTATTAGTCTATATAAAATCACAGCCTTTCAAAAACCTTAAATAAATTTTATTTTCTATTTTGAAAACTATGTAGGATTAACCCATACTTAAAAAACCCTAACTAAATTGACATTATTCAAACCTTAATATTTCAGTCAAAAGTTGAAATCACAAAAAGTTTCCATTGAAATCAAACAATATATTATGTCAAATGAGGACATCAAAAAAAAAAAATTATGACAAATGATTTTAAACAATGAGAATATATAACTATTTGCAAAGAAAAAATAATACAACCCAATAATCATGATAGAGGACTTAATATATACCTAGTAATCATTTAAAATGGTTTTAAACATATATTCAATTAAATCATTGTAGATATTTATATTTGTACTTTAGAAAGAAAAATGCTAAAGTTTCTTAAAATATGTTTATTTACTTTACACAAATGTATTTGGCGTACATTACTTATTATAATTTCTCATTTCTAAAATCATTTCTCTCATTTTATTTTAATTTTACACTGTCAATAGAAGTTAACTCTAAATTTTATTATTTCATTAATAGTTATATCATAAATTATCAAATAGCCACTCAATCAACTATTTGTATAGTTGTAAATGTAAAAATATTTTTCCCTCGTACAATTATTCCACTACTAAAATAAAAATTAATTCATTACTAAAATTATTCCAATAGATATATGTTAATAAAGAAAAAATAATAATAACTTACCTATATATATCAATTTTGGCGGGAAATGATTTTCCACTCACTTTTCCTTTTTTAACAATAAAATAAGAAAAGAGTGTCGAGCAGCATGACGAAGTGAGAACCCTAGACCGCTGCTTCTGCCACCCCCGACCTCAGACCCCTCCATCCCGCCGTTCCTCTGCAGCTCGACTTCTCAATCTGTCCGTCTCCGCTTCGCGTCGTATCGCGCCGTCATCTGCCTCCACCGTTGGTAAAGGTGTGCAAAAATCAAACTTCCAAGATACAGATTCTTCATACCTTTTTTTTTAGAAAAATTGTGTTCCATGCTTTTTATCTTTTTTATGTTTTAATTATAAATAATATGCTATGAGTGCATGTTTGCATCTTTGAATTTAGATTGAAGATGTTGGCGAAATGCTTGCAAATTAGAGTTCATTTGTTACAACTTATTTAGTAGAAAATGACTTCTTTTTTTTTTTAAATAATCACTTTTGAAATTTTTTCATTCTTAATACAACTTTTTGAAAAATGATAATCTAAAAACAGTTTCAAATGAGAAGAGAAAACGTTTTTGGTAGCTTCTTTAAAAAGTCATTAACACAAAATAGTTTATGCGTTGTAAGCACCAACATGACACTGATACATTTGGTTATACTCAATTACTTCAATTTTGTCAAATTATTATTTATATTTATGTGGCAGTGTCGTGTCTGGTGTCTATGGTGTCTGTGTTGATATTTCATAGCTTAGTGCATTTGCCCCATCGACATTCCTTTATCTAAGGTTGTGACCTTTGTTGGACATAGTGAGTCTAATTAGTTTGTGTGATTGAAGAAAGAAGCGGAAGAAGGCTTAGAGTGGAAAGATGCTGTGGGTTGATAAGTATCGTCCCAAAACCCTCGACCATGTTATGGTTCACAGTGACATCGCTGAAAATCTCAAGAAATTGGTAACTATCTCTCGCTCTCCTTTTATATTTGAATCAATCACTTTGTCTTTTGATTTTAAAAATTATGGTTTAAATTTTGCTTTTGGATTGGATGGTTTGTTGCAGGTTACTGAACATGATTGCCCTCATTTGCTGTTCTATGGCCCATCAGGTGCTGGCAAGAAAACACTAATCATGGCTCTTCTCCGCCAAATGTTTGGACCTGGTGCCGAAAAGGTCCTTTTAAAACCCTTTTTTGTCACTCTTCAGTGTGTGTTTTCGCTGACTATATTTTTAAAGAAATTGTATATTGTATGTGCATTTAGTAATGTTTATTTTTGGTTTATTCCCTGATAATGCAATTCTTGTGCGACCACCAAAAGTATTTTGAGATCGAATTAAATTAATTTTAGTAAGATGTTTTTTTTTCCTTTTGTTATTATGTATCTTTGAGCTTTTGATGCTATGTATTTGTAGGTAATGCGTTTATGCTATAACTACTGTTATTTGCTTCTTGGTGCTGTAACTTGATGCCTTTCCAAATTGTCTTTGTTGATGTTTCAGGTGAAGGTAGAAAATCGGGCGTGGAAAGTGGATGTAAGCTTCATTCTTTTTTATACCACCCTTTTCTTTCTGTGCTGTTGTAAGCTTGTGATTTATCAAAAGCACTCTTACATTGGTATAGTTTAGGTGATTTTATTTGTACCCTTAGTTAGTGAGCAATGTCTGACTGGATATTATTATTGACCACTAATTGGCAAACAGTTCCGGTATATTGAAAGAGAAGAAGAGTTCCAGAGAATGAGAAACCTATTGATATCACATTAGCATATCACTGATATGCTCTTACAATGTATTATTATACTTATGACAGAGGAATTGGCATCACACAAATGTCTTAACTGGACACAACTCAAGATTAATGCCTTCGATTCAGAAAAAATGAACATTATTTAGATTTGTCTTGATCCTTTGAAATTTCAATATCATGTGCACTGCATTGGTTGTTTGCTCTGTATAGTAAACTGAATTGTTGGTGTTTTATTTAGCTTTTTGTTATTATTATTAAATACTTGTGAATTGGTTTCAGGCTGGGAGTAGATCTATTGATTTAGAGCTGACTACATTATCAAGTGCGAATCACATCGAAATGACTCCAAGTGATGCAGGCTTCCAGGACAGATACATTGTTCAAGAAATAATCAAAGAAATGGCTAAGAATAGACCCATTGATACTAAAGGGAAGAAAGGATTTAAAGGTAACTGGCTTTCTTTGTTGTTAACCTATACATGAGTGTTTTCTTTTACAATAAAAGAAGGAATCTTTGCATGGTCAACAAACAGTGTGGAACTTTTTGCATATCTGAGTGCTATCTTTCAATTGTTGTGTGCTGTAAACATTTTCTCTTTGATTCGGTAGATTGTTGATCGATTGGTAGTGTCAAATTTACTCATGCACTGCTTTTAGATTATGTTTCTTTACGGCTATGTCAAATAAGAAATCTCTCCATCTTGGCTTGTATGATAAATGCAAGATTTACAAGCATAGTGTTTATCTTGTTTTTCTTTTTAAGTTTGCTTCAGTTTTGCAAACTGATGTTTGATTTTATTCTGTATCAGTACTAGTGCTTAATGATGTTGACAAACTCTCTAGAGAAGCCCAACATTCTCTCCGCAGAACAATGGAGAAATACAGCTCTTATTGCAGATTAATTCTATGTTGCAATAGCTCTTCAAGAGTCACGGAAGCAATCCGTTCCCGTTGTCTTAATGTACGAATAAATGCACCAAGTGAAGAACAGGTAAATAAATTTTAAGTCTGCTGTAGTGCCCAAGAAATGTTCTCCCTTGTTTTTTAGCATTGAAGCAATTGTTTTAACTGGTAGGGTTATGAGTAGAAAGCATTTTCATTCTTGACAATGTTATTATTTTTGTGTGTTAGTTGTTTCCAGTAGATGTATGGTGTTCTACCAGGTGTCTTGGTGCTATTGCAAGATGATAATAGGTTGTTAAGTCGATGTTTTATAATTAAAAAAAAAATTTAAACAAGGGAGGGCGTAAGCCCAAAACATGGAAACTAAACAGGGACATTGTTATATATACTGATCTTGACTAGCATATCCATTCTATAAGTTGAATGTTCATTTTATTGAATCTTTGGAGATCCATGTGGCAGATTGTTGAAGTTTTACAGTTCATTGGTAAGAAAGAAGGGCTGCAACTTCCTTCTGGTTTTGCTGCTCGCATAGCAGAGAAATCAAATCGGAATTTAAGGAGGGCCATATTGTCATTTGAGACTTGCCGCGTCCAACAGTAAGCTCCATAAGCGCCCAATGTAATATGGGATGCATAGTCTCAGATATTCATCTCTTTTGCATATTGTCATGTCATGTGTTACTTGTAGGTATCCATTCACTGACAAACAAACAATTTCCCCAATGGACTGGGAAGAATATATTTCTGAAATTGCATCTGACATAATGAAGGAGCAGAGCCCAAAAAGGTTTGTTTTGATGTGGTTTACAGTTTTCTGATCTTTCATGATAAATGAAATGTTTGATTGAACCTTTTCATTTTTATAAAGCGCCTACCCGATTGTGTTGTCAACTAATCTCATGTTTCGCTTACATGCAATGCATGTTTCATCTCCTTTACTTAATATGCTATTATGCTTTAGGTTGTTTCAAGTTCGGGGAAAGCTGTACGAGCTGCTGATCAATTGCATTCCTCCTGAGATCATTTTGAAGGTAACTGTTGCTAAACAATGTCTCAATGTGAGGGCTTTTCTTCTTTGATTTTTATTTTTCACACTTGACTTTGATGTTATAATTGTTGGTACAGAGGCTTCTTTATGAGCTATTGAGGAAACTAGATGCAGAACTGAAGCATGAAATCTGCCATTGGGCAGCATATTACGTAAGTGCATTATCATTATGATATTTCATGTCAACAGCTTAGTGTATATGATAACGTCTTCTTCATGAACTCCGGCCTTCTGTATTAGTTTTACCTAAATTGTTAGCTTATGAAACAATTCTTCTGATGATCTGCTACTTTTGATGTATAAGCAGCATTCTTCTATTGTTTTTTTTTTAATGCTTGCCCCTATTCCCCAAATATATTCCTCATTATCTTGGAATTATGTAAGTAAATAGTTGAAGATTTTATGTAGCCATTTTTACTTCTTATTTTTCAAAGTAAGGATTTGCTGATACTTCTTTCCCCTCTTTGAACCAGGAGCATAGAATGCGCCTTGGACAGAAAGCAATTTTTCACATCGAAGGTACTTTGATCTGAATGTGTGAAATAGTTGGATGAACAGTTACATCTTTATGAGCTTGTTGCTGACCATGGATAATTCTTAAGAGTAAACCATATTGTGTCCTTAAATTTGCACATTCTCTCCTATTTTATCTCTAAAGTAAATGAAAGTAATAAGTAGTTCATGACTCGTTTATAGCAATTGCTTTATACATAGTGAATATATGTTGGTTCATAATCTATACAATAATTGCTTGCTGACCATATTTTTTCTCTCTACATTGGCAGCATTTGTGGCCAAGTTTATGAGCGTCTACAAATCCTTCCTCATTGCAACATTTGGCTAAAGAAAAGATGATGCTTTGCTTTTCCATGATGCATTTTAATTGTCCCTAATGTTTTCTCATCTTCTCTACTTAAGATATCCTCATCCTTTATGCATACAGTAATCATCATGGAAGATTTCTGATGTTTTGGTTTGTATAGGTGTCATGCTTCATTAAATTGTGTACTTTGCATGATGTTTGATTATCCCCCCACCTATGGTTTCCATTTGAAGGAAATTAATATAAGGAAAGCTAATGTTTTTATTCTTGGAGGGAAAGAAAATTAATTCTTTAATCTCATCTCTCTTGAAACTAAAGACTTCCATGAAATTCAACCGTGTTAAATTCACTCACTGTGTGACTGTGTACCTTTGACAGCAGATAATGTAAATACAAGAAAAATTGTTGCTAACCAAACTTTGAGTAATAAATGTCGTTCATCAATGAACATAAATTGACCAGTATATGCTTTTCTTGTAAATAAAAAACATTCATCCCCACTACACTGTATCTAATTACATATTTTTTTCACACAATCCAATAGAAGAAACTTGGACGAAACTTATATTTATGGAGCACAAGCAATAGAAAAAGTTGTTGGCCTCCTTAATTTTTATTTAAATATATTTCTTGCTTATGCAATTATTAAGATTTCTTCTTTTAATTAGTTTTTGCAAATTGGTTGTCCTTCATTGGTCTCAGATATTTTTAAATTTGATTAATTTCCTTCTGCCAATTTTTACCTTATTTGATGGTTATATGTTAATACATGTTATTGTTACCACATATGATTGATGATTTCACGTAGACTTTAACTCACTCTATCTTCTTCTCCGCCACTTCAACACCATCTTCTTCGACTTCATAATTTAAGGAATAATCTTCAAATTTCTGTTGAAACAATTGTAAGATAGTAATTAATATCATTGTTATTAATAATAATTTTTTTAAAAAAGTTATTATTATTAATATTAATAGAAAGTTGTATTTGCGGGGAGTTAGAGTCTCTATCTTATATGTGATATCATTAATTTTGTGTAGAAACAATGACATATATTTCTCTTATTCACGTGAAAAAGAATTTAATGTGACTAAAAGTGAAAAATCTTAATATTTGTAGAGACAAATACGATTTTTTATTACAAGTAAAAGAGGAGAACCAAGAAAGAAAAAACATTCCTATAACAACGATTACTATATTGCCTTAAAATATAATCCAAAGAGTCAACATATTATTCATTGTAAAGGTAAAAAAACTCATCTTTGACCTACCCAAAAACCATTTTTCCACACAATCTTAATACGTTCAATAATGAATATTGATAGATACAACTTCTGCTTACCTCTACCTCAAATTGAAATTACTACAACTAATATATGGTATATAGTGATATATACATTCATACAATAAAATCTAAGTCAACACTTTGGTATTCTAAAATTTTATTGAATATGGTATTTTTTTTATATATATTTTATTAATTTTGAATTTATTTTGCCTTCAAAATATTGATATTCGACGAAACTTTAAAATACCAAATAATTTATCTAAAATCTATTTATAAATACTCCTAGGTAAGTAGAATATTTTTTTGATTTAAAACAATTATTTATTGGTAGTTGAAAAAGTAGGTCTAGGTATTACTTTGGTCATCACATGGGTAACCAAATAGAAAGTTATTGCCGTTATCCATCTTTGTGTATAAAGTTGTTTTAGTTTAATAAGCAACCAACACGAGCTAGCTTTCCAACAAGAAACTCTTTAAAAACAGTTAATTTGGTGTTGATCGATGTTGCATGTGTTTGTGGACACCAATGTGCTATGAAAGCCCTCAAGAAAGTGTGTATACAAAAATCCCACCTATATGTCATTGATTTCCCATTTTAGTTTCTAATTTTATATGTATTTTAGTCATGAGTTAGATACATTTTCTAAATTTTCATTTGCTTTGTAAACGTGAAGTTATTATTGATATTGTGACTTGTGATATTAATGTTTGTTGAATAGTCTTACATCTATCTTTTTTATAATGCTCCCTCTAACCTTTTGTCCTACAATAGTTATGGTAGTTGACAATTTTACTCTATTAAAAAAAATGATAATTTTACTATATTAATTTTTTTAATAATTTGTTGATTTTTAATATCGTAAATATAAAATAAAAAATAATAATTTGAGAATGATGTAGATAATATTAATTAAAAGATATAAATAGTAAAAAGTAATTAATGTTATATTAAAATTGTGAATAAATGATAAATTCGTCTTTGAAATTGTGAATATTATATAAAACGGATTTTAAAAATTTACAAATTGAAAAATTCA
The DNA here is from genome assembly GCA_037974735.1 of Cicer chorassanicum. Taxonomy (NCBI): domain Eukaryota; kingdom Viridiplantae; phylum Streptophyta; class Magnoliopsida; order Fabales; family Fabaceae; genus Cicer; species Cicer chorassanicum. The sequence continues at coordinate 29,391,763 of JBBPBP010009780.1, forward strand.
TTCATAAAGTTGTAGCATGTCAATTAAAATAGTCACTCTATCAACTTATATTATTGCATAACATGTTAAAGGAACATGGCGGTCTTTTACATGGATCCTACATTATGACACATTATGTTAAAGTATCTAAAAAACTAGTGTAAGCAAATGTATGAATTTTAGTTTAACCGTATGTTAGTGATATTTCAAGGAAAGTGTGTTATAATTAGTTATATATGTTGCAATTTATCACATTCAATTATCGGTCACAATTAAGTGTAACTCACTAATTTACTAACATTCGTTTATAAAAAAAATGTAATTGTTTATGCTATTAGTTAAAACTTATATTCATGAATCTATATAAATTGTATAAGGTAGATATCTCTATGTAAAAGGATTTGAATGATTGTGGTGTATAGTGAGACATTTTACGTAAACTCCTTAGTTGTGAAAATAAAATTAGCGAGATTTAGAGATACAAGGGAAAAATGAAAAGAAAGTGTTGAAAGAAGTTTGAGATTCTTATTGGGTTGTAGCTCAACAATAGAAAGTAGAGACCAATGAAATTCTATTGTATTGATTTTTTTTAAAGAAAAACAAATTTTAATTAATGAAGAGTTATTCAAAGTACAAAATATGTACCTAGAACAACTACAACAAGGAAAGTTCATCAAAAGAGAGTTAGTGCATGAATGGCCATAATGCATGCCATCAAAACACAAAACTTAGGTGAAATCCGGGAAAATGAGTTGTTATATTTTTTAATGAATTTTTCCATACATATTTATGATATTATAAAAAATTCATCTATAAAAAATAAATTTAAAACTCGATTTCTATGTCCATATTTTTATTATTTTAATCTTGATATTTTAACGTATAAAAAAATTATATTTAGTTCATCTAAAATAAAATTATAGAATATTTTTTTATAATGTTCTGGACACGAGCGCAAAAGATCATTTAAAAATTTTAAAGTTAAAAGACAATTAAATATATTTTTTTCATCAAGGACTAAAAATAATAAATCAAACTCAGATCTAACATTTTTAAAATATTTCAAACTCGGATTACAAAATTAGTATAGTGGCATAAGTCTAACCTATTTTCACCCTAGTTACACGTTGTTATAATTTCAAAAACATATTTATCGATTTCCAAGTTGATATATAATATCTCAATTGGTGTTCAAAATACTTCATCCGTTCTTTTTAACTTGTCATATTTTAGCTTTTTAGACATACCAAAATAACCAATACAGTTTTCTACTTTTGATATTATTAATTTATTTTTTTATAATATTTCAAATTATTTATTATCTCATTTTTCATATTTTTCTATACAATAAATAACTAAAAATATTATTGACAAATCAATAATTAATATTACATGAAATTTTAAAAATAAAAATTAAATAAAAACAAAAAAAAATCTACAAATATGGAAAAAAAAACGGAGAGAAGTATAAATTTTTTAATCACGTGTTATCTTTTTCTTTTGACTCATTAATGACTTGTTATCTTTGTCTTCTTGGTTTGTTTGTTTCGCGCACCGATGCTAATTAAATGCTTCCTTTTATGGTTCCTATAAAATTGAGGCGGGTAGAACATAAATAGTGTGAACACATTAAAAAATTGATATATCTATCAGTTATTCCTTATTTCCAGCATAATGAATATAAGCAAAAAAAATAACAATAATAAAGTTGATATATATAATGTTAATTAAAATTTGAGACATCAATTTTTCGGTAGATATTTTGATTCTAGAATGAGTATTATTTTCATCTGGTATTAAGTGTCACATTTGAATAATTCTTTATTTAATATTACTTATAAAAAAATGTTAACAATGAAACATTAATTATCTTTTTTTTTTCATTAATATATTCTACTTTATTTATTGTATTTCAACGTATTTAATCAATCTACTATTTGCTATTAACAAAAATATTTTAGTAATTATA
>JBBPBP010009780.1:29394085-29415030 GCA_037974735.1 Cicer chorassanicum
AAGATTAAAGGAGGTACACTTTCAGTCAAAGAGAACAACTAATCTCATTGACGTTTTATAATATAATTTATGTATAAATTGTGAAATTTCAAAATTAAACTCAACTCATATACCATGATTTAAAATAACAAGTCTTTTTGATATGATGTGTTTAACTCGTATTCAAAATGAAGTCGGGTTGGACCGATTTAATAAACTACTAATTTGTCCACTACAATTTATAATAAACTCCTTTTGTTGGGGCAAAATATTGGTTGGTTTATATTTCAAATTAGTAGATGTATTTTTGTGAAATTGTACATGGATTCAGGATAGATTGCAAATGAGTATCTTTGCATTTATAATGTATGTCCTATCAACGTCTATATCACTAAATTAACAATTTATTTAACGTTGGAGAATAAATTGACAAATATTTTTATGATTTGAAGATTAATTTGAGTTTTTGACTGCATTAAGTATCAAAGTGACTAAAATGATAGTTTACCTTAATATAAGTTTCTTTAACACTTTTTACGCATATTAAAAAAATTTGATAGTGTAATTAATGTGTATAATTTGTGTACAACCATTACTAAATTATCATTTGTGTATTGCATTCAATATTAACTTTTAATATTCAAATATAATTTGTTAGTATTTTCTTTTGGAATGAAATATAAGTAAAATTAGTTCATATTTCTTAGAATAAGATACAAGCAAAAATCAATAATGTATCTCCTATTTAAAGACCAATGTTGTTAATTATGCTTAAATATATTTTTGGTCTTTTATCTTTTACTAAATATTCGTTTTGGTCTTTATCTCTTTTTTTTTTTAATTCATTTTTTGTTCTTTATTTTTTTATAGATAATGAATATTAGTCGTTTCCATCATAATTATTTCAAATAGCTGTATGATAATTGTCATGAACTGTTAAGGTATAATATTTGATCAATTATAAAGTTAAGTGTACAAACTTAACAAGGACGAGATAAAAATTCAGAGAACTTTGATAAATATCATTCATTTTATGGAGTACATGTCTATTTCGAAGTATGCAATTCAAGGAGATCTTTATCAAGTGTAAACCTATTATTTGATTAAATTAATGTTGTTTTTGAAAAAAAATATTATAGTAGACATATATTGACAACTCTTAGAATAAATTTCAATGACCACATATAGTTTTTGTTGTAATTGTGAAATAAACTAAAATATATCACTTATAAAAGATAAAAAAAAATTAATCAAAAAAAAGATAAAATATCAAAACGAATATTAAATAAAAGATAAATAACTAAAATTATATTTAAGCCTTCAACAATATTATTAGTATTTTGTTATCGTACTTTCGACCTCTTTATCACTCTCATCTATAACTCCTTCACGTTAGCAATCAAGTCAACCGTATATTCCATAATATAATTTTTTATGTTTCTAATGACAAATTTCTTAATCATTGAGGATAAGTTAAACAACTAAGTTTAATTTTTTTCATTGGAATTGGATAAAATAGATGTTGTAAAAAGGTATTATTTGATTGATGAAATATGAAGAGTGTTGTTTGTTTTGTCCATTATCTTACTCCACTTGTGTTGTCGTGTTTGCACAAAGTCCAAACTTACACAACCGAACGAACAAAAAAACATAACTGCTCTCTCTCAAACACAACACGCATTTTAACTTTAAGTAACAACACTTCTTCTTTCTTTCTTTCTTATACACACCAAACTAAGAAACAACACAACACATTTCAATTTCACTCAAATGCAAACTCAAATTCAAATGCAAATTCAAATGAAGTTTCATTTCTCGTTCCTTTTCTTTTTCCTTATTACTATTATTCTTCCTTTTGTAAAACCTGACCTTACTTCCGAACGCGCCGCTCTCTTAACTCTACGCGCCGCCGTACGCGGCAGAACCCTACTCTGGAACACCACCGTCGCCACTCCCTGCAACTGGTCCGGCGTAAAATGCGACCAAAACCACACTCACGTTGTTCAGCTTCACCTCCCTGCCGTCGCACTCTCCGGCGAACTTCCCGCCGGCGTATTCTCCGACCTCCCTAACCTCCACACTCTCAGCCTCCGCTTCAATTCTCTCTCCGGTCCTCTCCCCTCCGACCTCGCCGCATGCACCTCCCTACGTAACCTCTACCTCCAGCAGAATTTTCTCTCCGGCGAAGTTCCGGCGACATTCTTCCGTCTGACAAGTCTCGTCCGTCTCAATTTGGCTTCCAATAACTTCTCCGGTGAATTTCCGGTAGGGTTCACGAACCTAACCCGGTTGAAAACCCTATACTTACAAAACAACCGGTTCACCGGTTCTTTAAGTGAGATGAACCGGGTTCAACTCGCTCAGTTCAATGTTTCAAACAACATGCTAAACGGTTCGGTTCCTGAAAAGTTGCAAACTTTTGGTAAAGATTCATTTTTGGGTAATTTCTTATGTGGAAAACCACTTAACCCTTGTGGGGGTGCAAATAGTGGAAATGGAAAACAAAACGGTGCAAATAGTAATTCAAGTGTTGTTGATGAAAATCAAGGGTTTGTGAAGAACAATAAGAGAAGAAAATTATCTGGTGGTGCTATAGCTGGAATTGTAATTGGTTCTGTTGTTGTTCTTTTGTTTGTTGTTTTTGCTTTGATTCTTGTTTGTAGGAATAGGAATGGTGAAAAGACAAGTTCAATTGATGAAGTTGCAGCTACTTTGAAGCATAATCAACATGGTGATGATGGAATTCAGATTGAGAATGTTGGAATTGGAAATGGAAATGGAAATGAAAATGAAAATGAAAATGAAAATGGGTTTTCTTCGGCGTCGGCCGTGACGGTGGTGAATGGTGGTAGGGAGAAAAAATTGATTTTTTTTGGGAATTTTGGGAAGGTGTTTGATTTGGAGGATTTGTTAAGAGCTTCTGCTGAGGTATTAGGGAAAGGGACATTTGGGACATCTTATAAGGCAGCTTTGGAGGTTGGTCCTTTGATGGTGGCTGTGAAGAGGTTAAGGGATGTGACTATTAGTGAAAGGGAATTTAAGGAGAAGATTGAGAGGGTTGGTGCAATGGTTCATGAAAATTTGGCACCTCTTAGGGCTTACTATTATAGTAGAGATGAGAAGCTTCTTGTTCATGATTATTTGTCTATGGGAAGCTTATCTGCACTTTTGCATGGTGAGTGAGTTTTTACTTTGCTTCATTTTTTCACATGCTCATTCATGTTTCTATGTCTTTTAATGCATTTTTGATATCACGGTAGATTTGCTAGAATCACTGTGATTTTGCAAAAGATATTGCACTTAATTTCCTTGTTATGAATTCAAATTTCTTTACTATTTCGGTATATCTTTTGTCTTAACTCTCCGGTTTCTAGAGGAATTGGGTCCTGGTAATCTGAAGTTCGGACAGGAGGTAAGTAAAGTCTGGCTAGAAATCGTTTCAATTAGGGTTCAAACTTGGATATCCTCAATCGATTCGACTTTCATTGGAGCTCGGTAACCATTTGATTGAGTTTCTTGCATAGTTGCATTGCATTTCCATTTTCAATTAACTTGTTTCCTTTTATACATAGTTGCATTGCATTTCCTTTAGGAATTATAATATGTCTTGCATAGTTGAGAATCATAATCAGCTTTTAGATCACATTGACCAATTTGTAACTATGTTAAAAATGAAATAGAGCATGACATATTATTCATTAAGATAAATGAACAATGGTAAAATGAAAGCTCATTTTTTCTTTTTCTTTTCTTGATACAGGAAACAAAGGAGGGGGCAGGACACCACTGAATTGGGAAATGAGATCAAGCATTGCACTCGGAGCTTCTCGCGGTATCGAGTATTTACATTCACAAGGGCCTAATGTTTCTCATGGAAACATAAAATCATCTAACATCCTACTAACCAAAACCTATGATGCAAAGGTTTCTGATTTTGGTCTTGCACACCTTGTTGGTCCTTCATCCACACCCAACAGGGTTTCTGGCTATCGCGCTCCTGAGGTTACCGATCCTCGAAAAGTTTCTCAGAAGGCTGATGTATACAGTTTTGGTGTATTGCTCTTGGAACTCTTAACCGGAAAAGCTCCAACTCAAGCTGTGTTGAACGAGGAAGGAGTGGACCTTCCTAGATGGGTGCAATCGGTTGTTAAAGACGAGTGGACTTCTGAAGTCTTTGATCTTGAACTCCTTAGGTATCAAAATGTCGAAGACGAAATGGTTCAGTTGTTGCAACTTGCTGTAGATTGTGCTGCCACATACCCCGATAACCGCCCTTCGATATCTCAAGTGAGACATCACATAGAAGAGTTGCATAGATCTAGCTTGAAAGAGAGTCAAGACCAAATTCAACAACCTGATTTCATCAATGACTTTGACGATATCGCTTCTCGATGAGTCTGACTCTATCTGACTTACCAACTGATGAACTGTTTTTGAGTAAATCTTTTAGTCCTTGAAATTGTAAGGGTCGATCAATTTAGTCCCGCAAATTTACGAAATAGCAATTCAGTCCCTTAAATTGAACGTGGTAAATTTAATCATTTAGCACAACAATTCTAAAAGTTTTATATTTATCTTGATGCAAAAAGAGAGTATTTAAGTCAATATGCAAGTCTTTTATTGATTTGGATAGATATTAACTAAAGATATATTTTTGATTGAGTGACTAAATTGATTGATATAATCTTTAATTTAAATGACTAATTTGTTATTTTGTAAATTTGAGGGACTAAATAGTTTGATGAATGCAATTTCGAGCTGATTTACTAATATCTTTTTCTTGAATGATGTGCTTATGTTGTAACTTTTATTAGCTTGAGCCTCAATTTTCATCAACACCTCAACTTTGTAGTTTCTCCTCCTTTTTCCCCTCTTTTTCTTCACAATCAATGTCTTAGGGGAATGCATATCTGTTCCATAAGTTATTGGATGTAGATTCTTGTTGTTGTAATTATTATTCTTGCTTTAGCATTAACTTTTACTTTTGGTGAAACCTTTTTCTCTGTTGAAAGTGAGATGATATTTAGTTGCTGTCATGTTTGGTAGTACTATTTCATAGTTGACATGCATCACATATTGAATTGTTGAGTCTTGTGAACACCTCAAATTGTTAAAAATGGATGATTTATACACAAAACCAACTTTGATTAACTCTTCCTTGACTTGGTATGTGGACCAAGATGTGGATGTTAAACCTTAACATGGTTTTAAATTACAGTCCACAAATATGGCTACAATATTTTGTGGATTTTAAAGTCTCCGCAATGACATCATAGTAGCAATTTAAACTGCATTTGTCTGTATTTTTTTTTGATATAAAAATTTATAGTGTAATTGCAATCGCGACTATAACTGCAATTTAAAACTAGATGAATATAATTTAACGTGTCAACAATTCTTTAAGAGATCTTGGGAAAATTAAAATAAAATTTCAGTGAACTTTGATCCTTTTAAGTGTACTACTCTTTTAAAAAACATTACATTTTCTTAAAAGAATACTTTTAGCACAAACTTAGTAGGGACCTATTTGGATAAATTGTCAAAAAGTTATTATATGAATGTGTAAAATGCTAAAGTGTAATTATTGTCTTGTGGCCATGTGTAAAAAGTTTGATATGATTTATATGTAGCTTTACAGTTGGAGATAATCAGTGATACTGAAAAAAGAAAGGAATAATTTTTGTAGCGTGAGAACTATCACTCTCTCTCCGATCCTTCAAAAAAAGTAAACAATCTTTAAACTATGAGAAACACATAAAATATATAATATTATGTATTTTACAGTGTATTAAAATATTTATTTATAAGTGATAGTTTGTTAAAAATAATACTTATAATAGTATCAAAATATTAAAATAATTTTTTATGTGTGTAAATATAAGTGATATTTATGAAAAGAACACTACAAAGAAAAATAATTTTTTTTTAAAGTTCAAAAACTTTAAATAATATTAATAAAATTTATATAATAAAAATGTTAGTTACACAAATGTCAAGCTAAATGAAAATTCAATACAAAATGTAACCAAATTCTATAATTGTGGTATTTTGGACGGAGATCAGTTTCAATTACTTTAACTATTATTTTTATCTAAATAATTAAAATGTGAAATAAAATTTTCAAATAATCATTTAATATGGTCAAGAAACTTCATGAGTAAATTATAAAAAATTATAGGTTTGTTCCGTTTAAGACATTAAAAATTTCAAGTGAATAGTGAAATGATTAAATATTAGTGAAATTGTTAGATGTTAGTGAAATGGTTACAAGTTATTCATTTCTAAATATTTAATGTTATTCATCTTTATGTTGTTTCGATTATAATTCGTGTTTTTTTTTAATTATATAAAGAAAAAAAAAAGGTTGTGAGAGACGCATTCAACGTCATAGGAAAAACTCACCTCGTAGGCAATGATAGTTATATATTATCTTCAAAGATAATTGACAACATACGAACAATATTATTGAAGTACATGTGAATTAAGAATTGCCACACAAATGGGTGTGGCTTGGTTACATTTCATAGAGGGTGGTTGAAAAACAGTAGAACTTGTATTGTGATGCTTTGAAGATATTGGGTGATTCGTTCTTTTATGTATGAGTTATAGAAATGAAATGTTTGATGAGTAATCAGTCTTATGAGTGTATTGATCGGTCATTGAACGATAAATTAGAGTTGAAATTGCAAAACATATGCTATAAAATAAATGTACTTAATTGAATGGATAGGTGAAAAGGTTTGTTTTGTGATCCGCTGTCGCATACGGATCAAATATGATTGAAAATAAGTGCAGAAAAGGGTAATAACCTGAGTCATTTCACAAGGACTCCTGATATAGCGATATTAACCGAGTTGAAATTCGAAATTGGGGGTTTTGATAATGATTTATCGAAATTAGAAATAGTTTGGATAGATGAGCAAAACGATTAATCCACTCATTCGAGCTTCGGACCTATCACAAATTCTATAATTTCTAATTCATGATTCTATTATTATTTGACTATAGAATTGATCAAACAAGCGTACAATCAACCCTATGTGAATTCGGTTTCATTGACTGGATTAAGTATCACAATCATCAAAGTATTACAATTAACGAACAAGCGTCGCAAAATTATAATTTAATTACAAACTGAAACCAAATTTTGTCAAATAAATTTAATCGATCCTATTGAGATTCAATTTAAGCAATCGAAATATCAATACAATCAAATAATGAAATTAGAATCATAAATCAGAATCAACCATGTAACCTGAATCTCCAGGTGTGATGAAACTCTGAACTCGTGGATTAACCTTGTAAAATTAGCCTTCCATGGAAATTGAAAATAAAAATAAAAATATGTTTATATTATGATTCTGTCCAAAAATAATATGCTGGTAGAAAAGAAAGAAATTCCAAAATATATAGTGCTCGGGCTTTTGGGCTTTAAAACAAGTAGCCCGCTATTTAAATTATTACAAAGGTCCAGATTACGAAATCTGTAATTTAGGCTCAGTAAAATTCGGAATTCAGATTTTTTTTTTCCAACACAAAAGTTGTAGCTCTGATTTTTAGCTTTCCAACGACTGTTCGCATGCCTCAATCGGATATCCAGAGCTCATGTTATGGCCTACAAAGCGAGCAGAGGTTAAAATGCAAATAATAAAATTATAATTCAATTTCAACCCAAAGTTTAGAAACAAGCTAAAAAATTATTATAAGCTATAAAGTGATTTTAAAAATACTAAAACAAAAGGATAGAAACATGTGCCCAAGTGCTATGATCATTTTGCATATTGGTGAAGTAAAATAAAATGTAAGTAGAATAAATAATGTGTTAGATGTCACGTCAAAGTTTTTGTGAGTTGACAAATATTCAAATATGTAACATGGATAAAGATGAATTGCGGCTAATAGATTTCGGACATTATAGTAGATTGTATTATTAATTTTAATAACAAACACGGATCAATTAGTTGTATACTCCATGTCAACAAAACTTTTGGTAGTTTTACTCTTTTTCTTTTCTTCAAAATAATTGGTGTTATATTAGTAAAAAAAACTAATTGGTTATAGAAATTCAAATTATGTAACACCCCGGCCATTACCGTTACCGGCGATGCTACCTCACGGTCTTCTCGCTCCCCCCTTTCCCACCAACTGAAATCTAGCGAGTTTTTGCCTTCCGTGGGATTCGAGCCCGGTACCTAGGGGATAAGTACCGCCTCCACACAGTCCCACTACCAAAATAACATTTCAACCTATGCACAAAAATCTTAAACTACCAAAGATATGAAATAGAGGGAGTACTATGCACCTAGTGTAAAACTTGGAAAGTCTATATTAGTTGGTAACGTAAATGTACCTATGATAAGCAAATACATTCTTATCCTTGATGTATATTTTGAAATTCAAATATCAAACCAAAAAATTTATCTCAAGTGAACACAAACCGAACTATCAAAATTGTCTTGCCAAAAACAAGCTATCAAAATTGTAACTTTATGGTGGGACCAAAATAATACATAGTGGAGTGGTCCTACTGCAATTTAAAGTAAGCATTTATGATATATAGTGGTCCTACTGTTTCCTCATTGTGGTGCATCACTGCATTGCCATATTTTGTTGGTATGAGTGATCTAGACCACTCTTTGATGCTTCTTTTTTGTTAAGATTTTGAGGTGATATATTCAAATAAGGTTGAAAGCAAATGATGATATGATGAGGAGAAACAAAGATTGCAATCCCATTGTTTTGCTACATTGGATGCTTTTGCCTCTTCAGCCATTGTTGTCTTATTCTATGCAATTGTCTAGGAAAATTAGTGGAAGTTATATAGTGGCAAAATCACAAACATTGGATCAGTATCTCTTCCTTCTTCACAAATTTAGACGGCTGGATTATATTTGCAACTATGTGGATTTCTCAATAATTTAATATTTATTCTATCTGTGACGAAATACAAACAAAAATAAATAAATAAAATATTTCTTTTAGTTTAAGTTTACTAAATATATCAATTTTATTTAACTTTTTACTTTAATTCATTTCAGAGAAAGTACTCAAGATGTCAACTCAATTCAAGAATTACAAAGATTTAAAATAGATTTACTTAAGAAGTGACAGATTTAGATAAATGAAAATGTTATCTTGTATAAAAGAAAAATTGATATTTTACATAATAGTGAAAAAATTATTTCTCCCATTGCATGCAAGAAAACAATCCTTGACATCCATTAAACTGCCCAGTCATAAACACACTTAAATAAAAATTTGTAAGCAACGATATTATTGATGTTCTTCATCCAAAAGTCATTATGAATTAATAAAATAATTAGAAACCATGTCAGCAAGCTTATGGCTTCAGCTTGTAAATGGTTAATGGTTAAATTGATCGTTAAGGTAGTCCCCAAACTACTCGAAGGGGACTCAATAAGAAATTTCACATATCAATTTTAGATATATAAGTAAATAATATTACAGTGGCCTGAACAAAATGGGATGTATTCTCATTACTAGCATATTAGGTAAGTACATTACAGAACACTGAGAAAAGGTAATGTGATATGCATTTTACAATTTACAGTCCTCAATTCATACACAAAATTAACCGACATATTGAAACTCCTCACTATTGTGTCCTGTAACCTAATACACAGAGTACATCCTGAACCACTTTGAATCTCTAAATGTCTGCAAAATCCAACAATACAAATTAGATCAGCAAGAACACATGAAAGACTTATGTGATACAAAATACAAAAGGCATTTTGAAATAAAATGTTTTTTTGCAGAATCATACATGTACAAGGTATACAAACAACAAAAAGATTTATATGCCTCCCAATTTGCTTGCATCATAGGTCGAAAATCATATTCTGGACTTTGACAGAAGATGAGACAGCTATGCACTAGAATTTGTTGAGGGATCATCTTTCCATCCCTTGGTGAGATCGTAATTGATTGATGCGAGCTGAGAGAGATTCTGAGAAGCAAACGGAAACATTAACCACAACCAGAAAATTTGGGCAAAAATCAGTGATGTATGTGGCATAAATAGCACAAGGCCAAAAAGAAAATGTCGAAGAAATTATCAAACAAAATATGTCAAAAAAGTTAGGAGGCTTGGGGAGAAGCTGTTCTTCTTATTCATCCCACAATAAATACAAGTCTAAGTGATAAGAAAACAAGGACCATATACCATGCGACATTCATGAAAGTTACTCTAATTATTTAGGTTATAAATAAATAGAATAAGATTTGAGGGAATTACCTTAAAGGAGAAATTACTAAAAGAGTAATTAACAGAAGAACTAGAATCAAACTCTGCAAGACCCCCACATTCATCGCCCTGTGTATAGATATATTAACAAAAGGAAGTCAGCTCACAATACTTAAACAGTCCGTATTTTACATTTAGCATTGTCAATAAATGCAGTACCACTTCATCATGACGATTGCTTAGGCAACTGCTGCTGCCACTTAAGCTATCGGCATCACTGGAATCTTCCATATCACTTGCAGGATATGGGAGGCCATCAGAAGTATTCCATGAGTAGCGACTAGTGAAGTAACTGGTGTCTAGAGCGCTCTCAGAAGTAGGAACAAATGCAGCCTGCAAAATCAAGTGATTGACAGTACAATTAAGTATTAACAATAACATTTGTCTCTGGTGAATTATCATGGGTTGCTTTTTGGTACAATAGATTCCGAAAGAATTGATCGTAAAATAACTGATTTTTATATAATTGAAATAAAATAAAATATTTGTGGTTGGTAATGATATTTCCAAAGTGAGTTTAGAAGATCTGACTTTGGATACAACCTTTGGTCCTATACATAAGAAAATGTTTGGAATTTTATTGGTCCCACTTAGAAGAGAAAGACATATTTTAAGATGCGTTAATTACTTATTTTACTTTTATAGCCTTATTCTATATTTTAGTGGAAATGAATTTATCCTATATAAGTGTACCTCACTATTCCGCAAGCACAATAAATATAGGGTCATATTTGGAATAAACCATCATGTTTATAGCATTAAATGATTTCATAGGTCTTTGTATTTTTTTTACTTATATATATATATATGACCGGAGGGAGTAATAAAATAGGAACACTTCTGAATTATAAATGTTGGGAGTTTTGTGGATCCCAAATCTAGAATCAATTCTACTTGTTTTAAAAGCTAAAAAGTTTCCCTTTTTCTCACAATCAATTCTACTCACCGCAAAATTGAATTACTCTTAATCTCCAAATGCAAACAAACACAATGAGAACCGTTGAAACATAATTTACTTGATAACAACGACCATTTGGATATCCTATCCAAACAGGCAATTTACATACCTTCTGCCTGGCAAGTGTGTCCCAGTTTATATCCTTAAAGAAAACATGTTGCTTCACCTGGATTATTAAGTGCCTATCAGTCTAACATTTGAAAAGAGAAAAAATATCATAGAAAACAAGCATCTGTGATTATATGATACAAAATATTATATCACCTCTGATGCCCCTCTGGCTCCTAGTCTTTGATTAGGATCTTCTGTCAATAATCTGAAAATAGAACATCAAATTAAGGTTACATACTGCTTAGTAGTCCTAGTTAGTATGTCAAAAGCTTTCTTGAGACCCAGATTGCTATACAAAATATGTCACTATGTCAGCAAAGGCCATATTTGAACTAACATATAGCAAATACACTCAAGTATTTAAACAAACACATAATCGATGTTACAAATTATGTAGTTTAAAACAAATAATTTCCTAATACATATATGACAAGAACAGTAATGTACAAATAAAACATAGCATGTCCATTACCGATCAATAAGATCATGTGCTTCAAAACTCATTTCTTCAGGAACTTCAGGCCAAGGTATCTTACGATTAAGAATATTATCAAATATAGTCTACAAACACAAGAAATTACATAATCTGTAGTGAGAATTCAATAAACTACCAACAGAACAAAAATATAAATATTCACCACACAAAGAAGCAAGGTATAAACCTGAGGATGCTCTGCATTGAAGGGTGGAATACCGACAAGCAACTCAAATAAAATGACCCCAACAGACCACCAATCCGCAGTATACGCTGCAAAATTTGAACAAACATTTTGCTAGTGTTATGTTTGCAATAATAAATACACAAGAAGAATACATGACAACATTCACAAGTACATAATGTAATAGTAAAACTACTACTAAATCAACAGGCTACTATAATAACAAAAGGTTCATTTAATTTCATTACTTCACTCTAATAACCCTTCCATACAGTTTAGCATCATTAAGAGTTTATTTAAACAGAAGAATTACTTTATTCCTTAAAAATATCCATGATAGAGATAAGTTTAATCTGCATTTTACAAGATGAAAAAGAAAACAGAAAACAAACCACCTTAAACATAAAAACGGGACTATACGAACCATGTCCAGTTCCTAAAAGTATCTCAGGAGCTAAGTAATCAGGTGTGCCAACAGCGGAACGCTTCTTCCGTCGTTCCCTTTGATCCTCAGATGTAGATGTATTAGATTCATCCTCTCCAAGTAGGGATGTCCCACTCACTGCTGGACCAGACAAATCATCCGTGCTGTTGATGAGACCAACTTTTGAAAGTCCAAAGTCTGTTAACTGCAAAAGTAGTTACAGGAAAAAAGAATTTAGTTGACTAGCTGAGCATGCATAAAGTATAAACTATATTCGAGGGAGCCACAGGGCACAAGCAAGTCGAAACTCAAGAGGATACAATGTAAAAGTAAACCAGTCAGTAGTTACCTTGATGTGACCATCATGTGCAATCAATAAATTGTCAGGCTTCAAGTCACGATGAACCACACGCAGTGAATGCAAATACTCTAATGCAAGCACCTACAATTGGATGAAAAGTTTGTATTATAATACAATGAAATAAAAGATCATTTTACATCTTCAGAAAGAGTGAGGAGTGAACGCCCATAATTACCACTTCAGCAATATATACACGGGCAACTTCCTCATCGAGACAACCTAAATTCCTTAGTAATGAATACAAGTCACCGCCATTAAGATACTCCATGACAAGATACAAGTTCTCACGACATGTAAAAGAATAGAAAAACCGAACCTGATAAAATTAAAACAAATGTTAGAACAAGGGTATCATTTCTCAAAGCAACATAGAATGGAATAACTAACAGGTTAGGTCCACTCACCACAAAAGGATTGCGCACTGTAATTAAGATATCACGTTCTGCTAATATACTTTCTACAGCATTCTTACGGATCATATCTGCCTTCTTAAGAACCTGTCGCAAACAGTTAAATATGATAAAGAATTAAGCTTGAAAGCATAAAACAAGAAATAGAAACAAAATTACAACACAGTAAGTTAAAGGTATCCCAACAAAGCTATGTCCCAAAAATGCATTGCAATAAAACTAAAATTGCCTTGGAAGCAAAAGTACAATTGAAAGATGTAAACATGATAAAGTAATAAACAATGCAATACAAGAATAATTAATACAGATTACTTTCCAGAGAGGAAAGGAAAATTAGCAAAATAATGAAGAAAAAAACATGGTCAGACTCTGTTGGAAGAATGTAATGTAGATTCTAAACATTCATATGGAACACTGCCTGCAGAATATGAAAGATACATTATTCAGTGACATATAAGTTTTAATAAAACACCACACACAAAATTCAACAGACAGTAACCCAATATTATTAAACAACTCTTCTAAAAGCTACATGAATGAGCAGCAAAAACAGACACCCGGAATGAAATGTTTGGACTAATGGATGTTCATATGTATCAAACATGCAAAACAAGCATAGGTACCTTTATTGCGAAAAGATCACCAGTTATCCTCTTCTTAGCCAGGAAAACCCTTCCAAATGCCCCACGACTGATAGGTTTTATAATCTCGAAGTCATCAATAGAGGTACGATCCTTTGAAGAGTGAATTGGGCTTGTTCTCAAGCTGCGAACCACATCATCTTCCAAGATGACATCATCATCAATTACAGGGCTCTCTATATCTATCTTTTCGACATCCACCATCTCAGTAAGTTGCAAATACTTCTCCCTGCAAAATCAAATTACAACTTAATAAGAATAATCGTCAACAAATTGCAAAGGACAACCCGTAAAGTTCATATTGAATTGTGGCAATGATGGGGCGAGTGGGGGTCCAAAGGGTATAGTGATACCCCCAGATTTTTAAACTTCAGATATAATCAGGGCCAGACCAAATGGCACGACTTAGTAAAAAATTTAAATTTCCACATGCATAACATGTGCAAGAAGTCTAATTCATAACTAATATTTTCTTATGAGTAAAAGAATATATATCTAGGTTTAGTACAAGAGGTACAGATCAGCAAGTGCAACTAGCATACTAACATCAGCTGATCTGATCATTAGAAAAATTCATATTTTACATCAAAAGTGTCTTCAACTAGAATTTACACCAAAATTTATTCATTGAGAATTCACTCACTGAAGTTCAATGTTCGCTAGGAGTGCCTTATTAATAAGTCGCTGTTATTATAGAGCTGTTATGATAGAGGCATGTTGCATAATATACAACAGAGAAGTACTAACCGAATTAGCTTTTCAATGCGTGTTCCAAAGGTTTCCACAGTAAGTGCATCGAACTTCCTTCGTTCTACGACAACCCTCAAGTCATCAAGACAAGATAATAAATATGACGCTGTGCGATCATCATCCAGACTAACATTGGCTGCACATCGCGCTATATCAGCAAGTTCATTCATCTACAATAATCCAAAAAATATAGTAGGCTGGTTTAGGGACAGTTACAATCACTGGATCGTGCATCATCAACATCATACACAACACAATGCTGAACACATAGGGAAGATCATTTGATACAAAATGCTGAATTTAATTAATGACATCCATGGCATAATTGGTTTAGGACAACAAATTAGAAATAATAGTCGTTCATAAAAGAGGTTAAAATAAAAGCTTGCCTGTGGCAGATCATCATGTTCGGAATAAGCACCCTTCCCCGCCAAGAGCAAGTCAATCTGACTTGTCCTTGGTGTCAATAAAGGAGACCTAGGAGTCATGCTCCCTGCAGATGATGTTGTCATACCTTGGTCAGACTTGGGACCAAAACGAGTTCTGCATGATATAAGTGGCAATCCCTTTAGATCATCCATAAAAACTGAATTTTCGTTTTCAGGGAAACAGTCTAGCATATCCGCTGAGCCTCTGCGAGACCAATCACTAAGTTTAGGGGAAAGAACATCAGATTCTTCAGTCATACTTGAATTTGACACTTTTGCTACATCAGGACTTCCAACCATCTGTTGGGAATCCTTCTGAGTAGATGATTCCATCATCTTTTCTAGTGTTTCAGAAATTCTGACAAGACGCTCATTGACACTCAGACCCTTCTGATCACATCTGTCAGCAACTGCACAAATCCTTGAATGATCTTCAACATGTGAAGTAGGTACATCCTCTTCACATATTCGACAAATTATTGAATTTTCCTCACTGTTATTCTGCTGATCTCCCCAGTAGCCCCAGGAAACTTTGTGTTGGTGCTTGGAAGCATGGTCATGGGAATCTTTGACAGCAAGAAGCTCAGATGGCTTGGCAACAGAGAGATCTATATCAGAAATTAATTTTTTATCTGATGTCTTCAAAGGTTCAACTGTCCCATAATTTTGGTCTTTCAACTGAGCAGTTTCTTTTGGGCTTCTTCCTGATGGAGATGGGAATTTTTTCCAAGAAGCCATTCGATTTCTGCCGGAAGGAGACTCAGAGTTTTTTGAAGAATCATCATCAGCAGGAGGCAACTGAATTTCTGGTTTCATAGTACCTTTCTTCCAATTCAAGGTATTCTGCTCTTGGCTATAAGCTTTTTTTAATGAAGCTTTTGAGATCTTTAAAGAATTAGCATTTTTGGGATCCCTTCCCACGCTAGGAGGAATACATTTTCCAGTAGTATTCAAGACTCTGGACTGACGGAGATTGAAAACGTGTTCATCCTCAGCCAAGGCACTTTCCTTGTGGAATTGCAACAACCTAGTACACCGTGTGAGAATGAAAAGCATTCGAGTGTGGAGCTGCTTTAGCGTCCCTGGAGGTAGCTCTTGACGTCTGTCATCCAAGTCCTGAACTATGCTTTCACACTGAAGCCAAAACTCCCCAGATGAAGTCATAGCACAGCGCCTGGCCAAAATTAGCAAATCCTCAATTGTCTCTTGCCATTCAGGATGAGTATCTGCATTTTTTTCAAGAACTCCAACCAGGTCTGCTGCAAAAATAGCCAGTTCAGAGTTCACCTCTTCCTTTTCTTTATCAAATTTAGCCCTAATAACAACCAAGATCTCCTGCACAAAAAAAAAAAAGTGAAGTCATTTTAAATTAATGTTTCCTACAACACAAACCATCACCTCCACAATACAATGTAAAACGGAAAGTAAAGTACCTCAAGGTTATTATTTAATCTCCGAGGCTTCCAAAATGGAAAGGGCCGGACACCTTTGGAATTTAACTCATGGGAAAAACTCTTGATATCACCAGGAAACCTCTTTCCGGGGGCACTTGTGACACGTAATATAGCTTGAAAACGAGGAGATTCGGATTCTTTCGGATTTTCAAAATCATATGCTGTCTGGAAAGGGAACAATCAGTCTTTTTGCCATAACACATGAACAGAGTACAACAACTAATTCAAAAAAATTCAATTTAATCAAATCAATAACTAAAGATATCACACACTCTACACCCTGCAGTACCTCTGGAGTGCAAACATCTTCACTTCTTAAGTCTCCAGTCTGAGTCTGTGATGATGCCTGCTCTCCTGTTTAAAGTGATATGATGAGCGAAAGCAACATTTTGGTATTAAAAACAGCATACTCAGCAGTAAATCCAGAAGTCATACTGTGGATATTGGGATCAATTACCATATTTAGTCACAATAATATTTCAGTAACAAAAAAAAATATTTGTATAACTTAAAAAAAGAAACATATTTTAGTAACATTTAGTTGTGTATTTCTTCCCTCAACCTCTGCCATGGCAGGAGCTTTATGGTACTTCAACTATTATCGTTACTTACAAATTTATTTATCTTGATCAGAGGCTGGTTATTTCACAAAGGTGTTAAATTCTGAACAGCATCTACTTCACTTGTACTATATAATATAAGTGATGAAACAGCTAAGAAGAAATTATTTTCAAAGCAAATTTCTAGCCTTCTTGTGTTTAAACTTGGGGTGTCTCTTTCTATGGGGTCTGATGCCCTAGTTTTCTAACTGCTTTTTAGTCAAAACACGAGGAAACCAATTAAATGCCAGGAAACCAGCCATTTCAAATCCTAATTGACTTTTATCAAATCCGAAAAACTGGCTGCTACTTATGAGTTTTTTTATGCCTGATCAGATTCTGTTTTTCCAACCTCACTGGCGATCAAATTAGTTGCCCAGTCACTTGATTAAGTCAAACCCGACCTAGTTTTTTAGGTCAATACTATGGTCCCGAACCATATAGTAGTTCCAAAGTTCTGAGTTCCACGGTTTTCAGTTATTGCAGCCAAACCTCATCTACTGAAAAAGACTACTATACTTTCAGTGTTTTCAATTACAATTTTTTTTCAAAATGTAGTGATTTCAGTTGGTCTGTATTTCCCCCAACAATTTCACAAAAAGTGTCATTTAGTCCTTAAATAATTAAATAAAATAGTAGCAATACGGGTCCCCTTCTAAATATGATATGTCAAAAGGAAAAGTATATGTTTTGTAATATGAAGATTTTATAATTTTTCTATTTGAGCTACACAATTTTTCTCCTTAACGACGGCTGGTCATAATTTATGCTTAATAATTCTAATCTGCCAATCTTATTGATAATGCCTTTGAAATAATATAAATCAAATTGATGGCACTGGTACCCAGGATTATCCCAATACATATCATCATACTTACAACTATATATATGAACATTATGTCATTAATATACAAGTTTTATAATAATTTGTACCAGTACTACAAATAACCATTAGAAGTATGGAGAAACACGACTTTATTTCCAAATTCCAATGCCTTGGAATTCAATAGATAATTTTTACAATCCAAACTGAGAATTGCAAAGTGATTGGGCTAGTTATTTTTTTAATTCCATAGAATTTTATTTTAATTCTAACAGGCCTTCCAAGTCAAATTCCATGCACCAAACCAGACAATTTCCGATAATATATATTCTGTGGGTGAGGAAGACTTTTCTCCCCAAGAACTGTTTTTCCCTCAAAAGTACCCTCTTAAACACACTTGCAATATCAATATGGTCCTGTTTGTCTGACAGAATTGAACTTCGATTTGAGCCTCAGAATTAGAACTGGACCTACCGATTCCAAATAACTTGTGGTGTATATCAGAATTACAATTCCAATTGTCAACACAATTTCATGGAATTAATAAATAACAAGTTTTTAATACTTTCATCTCTGATAATTGAAATTTTAAATTACAATTCCAAGCAAAAAAGGTGAAAGTTAAAACAAGTGTGTTTGATTTTTAATTAAAAAAATAAAAATAAAACAAGCATGACTTTGCACATCTTTTGGGGAGCATCTAGGGGTTCTATCTACCACCCATTTGAATTGGAATCAAAATAGACTATTAATTGATCATTTTCTTTGATGCATGCACAGTTGCACAATCCAGCAACCACTGGTATCATGTACTTTTCTTCCTTCCCCTCTCAAGTATTGAGCCATGGCTCTTTTTACGTGTGAACTTGTAATTCCATCCAATAGGTGACATTTCTTAATAATCCAATAAAGATATTCCTACCCGGTTTACTCGCTAGAAATCAGAATAATTCCTTCCATGTTCCTTAGCATAAGCACTTATCATAAAAGTGTTTATGGTATAAACTATATTTCTATAACAAAAGATAAAATAAAGTCAAACTATTTTCATATTATCTATATAAGCTGTTTTCACAAACTATCTTAGAGAGCTTACGAAAATAAGCTGAAAATAGCTTATAGACGTGTCATAAGCTTTTTCTATAAGTTCTCTCAAACAGTCTTACACGTGTGTGTTTATACCAATAGATAAGCTCAAATAAGTAAATTTAAACAAACCTAAACCATTCTTAAAAACAAGCTAATAATGCCTCTAGACCAAAACATTAATCAAAACTTACCAAACTAAGATCAAAATGGACTTAAACTGACAACAAAATTATGAAATCCATTTTATATCCATAATTCTCTTTCATAAGTAGCAAACACATGCCCATACCATGATCACACAGCACATCATCATCAATGTCATCATCCATTACAAAAAAGGATAACCATAATAACAGATTATAACACAGATTAGCACTAATGATACCTGCTTCAGAAGAGGATCCACCATTCTGCAACCGTGACGGCGGCAACACGACCGGACTCTGTTCCGTCGACTGCACACCACTCCCCACCGACATACCATCCAAACTAATCCCATTATCAACACAACCATCAGTTCCCAAACCTTCCCGAAAACCTACTCTATTCTGATTCCCTACCTCCTTCTTCTTCCCAACACCAGGCCTCGAAAGATTACTAGCACCAAGCGCCGCCGCAGCTCCTCCTTTATCACCTCTAAAACCGAAGAAACTCTCCTGCGGTAACGGTCCCGATCTCGTCTTTATCCTATTCAATCCTAACGATGAAGCCAAAATCGGCGAAACAGAAGCCGCTGCCGTCGACGAAGAAGAAGAAGAAGAAGAATACGGCGACGTCAACGGTAACTCCTTCACCTCCACCGCCGTCGCCGGAGTCAATTTCTTCAACCCGGAACGAGAGCGAGATTCCAGCAGAATCTCACTCTCCTTTCCCTTAACAACATCTTTCTTCTTACTTCCATCTTTAACCAGTGTTTTCCGGCTAGCAGCGGAGGCACCGATAATTCCTCCGCCACTTGTGGTGGTTCCGGCGGTGGAAGTTAGGGTTTGAACAACGGTTGATTTAGTTTTTTTCTTATCGGATCTAGAAGGAGAATTCGAAGAGATTGATCGAGGACTGTTTGAAGAAGCATCTGGACTTGAAGTATCAGATTTTTTGGAAGAGAAGAATCTTCCTTTGAAGACCATGTTTGGTTGTAATTGTAATAATGATTAACTTCTAACACTAGCAGCATGTTCATGCTGCTACTAGCAAACGCGACATTTAATTGAATCGTTAATTTTCAGCTATTTTTTAGTTTGAATTGAGAAAAAAAGAGCGTGTTGTAATTCGAAGAAGAGAAGCGATTTGTTTGGGATTGAATTTTGGATAGAGAAAGTGAAAAAAGAGCGTTGGTGTTAGGTTGATTGTGGACTTTAGGAAGAAGAAGAAAAATGTATGACTTTTTTACATTATAAAAAGAAAGAATTTATTAAAAGAAAAATATTAATTTTTCATACATATTTTTATACTCTTGAGAAATCACAACTATTCACATGTAACTATTCATAGTTGTAGAAAGAATTTATTAAAAGAAAAATATTAATTGTCATACATATTTTTATACTCTTGAGAAATCACAACTATTCATATATAACTATTCATAGTTACAACTATTCATAAAGAAATTGAAAACACTTATGGTTAAAAATAATGAATGACATAAAGAGATTCCATTTTCAATTCTCTGACGTTGAATTGAAGACTTGTTATATGTATGACTTGGATCAAAGTTTCACCAAAAAAAGATGACTTCTATCAAAGTCTTTGAATGAAAATATTTTTATAATAACTTAAGAGAATGTTATGATTTGTATTTTTCAATTGTATTTTTTAGTTTCTTTATTTTTACTACTTAATTATTTTTATTTTTTAAATGTTTTTATATATTATTTTATTTCTCAAACATTTTTTAATATTTTACTTGATTTTTTATTGATTGTCAAGTTCTATAAAATAAAATGAGTATCTTTTTAATACCTACCGAAGGCAAATGAGTTTTGTTAAAAAAAA
>JBBPBP010009780.1:29439362-29454531 GCA_037974735.1 Cicer chorassanicum
CAAGGAGAGATGATATATATATGACGGATAGAGTTTGACATATTAACAAAGTTAAGATATCTCTCTATATTGAAATACATTTTTACATTAATCTTTTTTCTGTAAAAATATGAAGAAGAAAAAAAAAAGAGTTGATATTCCTTTTTGTGTTTTAATTTATTTAACTATGTTGATAGATGGAATTGACTTTTCTTTTAATTTTTTAATTTGTTGAAAATATGAATTGAAAAATGAGATCTAATTACCAAAATATATTTATTATTACATTTTGTTTGGTTTAGGAACCTTTTGGAATTAACCTTCCATCTAGTAGGTCATGTATCCCTAGTCAAATGAGAAATTGCAATTGTAAATTACCCTTTTATATTTTTGTTGAATAAGACATAGAACATGCAACAATCTTAATCAAATTGAAAACCCTCATGGCTGACTAAATATAAGATTTACATTTTTTTTTTTAAAGTAAGAGGTATAACATGAAACAAATTACAAAATTATTAAATACTCAATGCCGATTTAAAGAACAATTATATTATAATAAAACATTTTTTATTTTATTTTAGAGAGTCAAATCATAAAATATTTTCACTAAAGCGTGCATATGAACTTTTCATAGTCAACTTTTCCTCCCCATTAATTCTTATATCGGATTAATTTTTATTCACTTTTATGTCAAAAGTTATACCGTCGACAAATCATTACTACTTATATGCAGGACTGTTTCTGAAAATTTAATTGTGTTGTGCGAAATTTGAACTTAATATTCTATTTTTTTATACACATTTTCATCTTTTTTATTAATCATATATATAAATAAATATAATAAGTGAACATTAAAAATTTTAAATTAAATCAAAACTACAATATAATTATAGCAAAAAATAGTTATATGATGTATCTATTGACACGGATATTACTCAAAAAACTATCAATCTAAACATTTTTTTATTATATAATTTTTTACACTATAATTTTTTTTTTGTGCCTCTGAATATTTAGGGCCACGTGTGGTCGCCCATCCAAAATCAAACATTTTAATAATTCAAGGGTTATAATAGATTCACCATATAAAAAACCTTTACATTTATATTATATATAAATTAAATTCTTATTGTATTATGAAATGTTTATTGCATCTAGATTAGGTGAAGTCTATTTTGTTAATGACCATAAATCCTATCTTTGTCCTTCAAATTTTTCATTTTTGCATTGCTTGGATGGTACATTTATAACTTTCAACACATTTTCTTTACCTATTCTATCTAACTTTTTCAACTTGTTTTGTTTCTTTCATTGCAGAAGTACCAGCACCATCAGCAGGTAAATCATCACTTATATATACTTTATGTCAATATATGTGAAAACTTTTTTAACATATAAAACATTGAAAACCTAAAATTTGATTCAAAACAAAGTTAAACAAGATTTGGACTAATGTCATTTATTAAGAAACCTTAAACTAGGACTTGATTGAAACTCCATGCAATTTCATATGACAAACGATTTTGGCCATTAATATGATATCAGACAATTCAAATTACACAATAATAAAATTAATTTTAAACGATCTCGATTGTTCATTTGTGGTTGGACAGTTGAGATCAATAACTGTATCACGCACTTACTGCTTCAAATCCAAATCTCTTAAACTATTAGTTAGTTAATGAATTTGTTGCAATCAAAGAAAGTATGATGTTACGTGGTTAAGATATCTCAATCATTAAATGAAGATCAGATGACTCGTACTCTAAATTCACCAAAACAACATTAAAATGTATCTTAGATTACGAGAAATCTGATATTCATCTAACGACCAAGAATCCACGACTGCGTGACTATTAGTTATGCTAGGACTAATTTTTTTGTCTGACTCGGATGATACCTAACAACTAATACTGTACTTATTACTTCCAGCTGATGCTGAAAAACTGAGTGAAGAAGAATCTACTGAAGAATTTTCATCTAGCTCAACAAAGATGGTTGCTCCATATGGAATCATTTCCTTTGTTGCATTGTTGACTGCTCTAGTATTTTCTGCATACTAGGCTAATACTTGGGGGTATATTGGTAAAAAAAACAGGTCTGATGTATGAGCTGAAATTTCTCTTTTTGAGGCTTGGTTATGTGAATTTTTTTATGTCATGACTAAAAAAGAAGTTAAGAACATGATTTTAGATACTATCAATAGTGCAATGCATTTTTTATTTTTATTGTTGCAATGGCAGAGAGATCCATTGCTATTAGCTGATGGATCAAATCAAATTTTTTATGTATATATCTACACATAATAATTCTTTTTAACTTTAGCCCTATATATGAATTGATTGGCGATTATTAATCTATTGATATAAGAACCGTTCTGTCTAAAATTCAAAGCAGTGATAAAAATTTGACCTTATAATTTCACGAGACAAAATTCAAATCTCTTATAAAATGATCATTAATATTAGTTTAGTTAATAATAATAAGAACCCTCCAAGTCTCAAAGCATATATCTTCCTTATGAAGTATACAACATGGTGTTATAATTAACTATTTTTTTATGTAATTTAAACTAATGGGAGTAGAAAGAAGAGAAAAAAGAAGAAAGAAAAAAAAAATGCATTTTAATATAAAAACCTTATTGCTCTAATCCAACATACATTTTACAAAATATAAGTATCTTCTTCTAATAAATTTTTTGACCAAAAGACAATAAATATCAACATATCTATCTCATTGTATCAAAAAATTTAAAAATTATTTTCTCCAATAAATATCATCTCACTTTAAATCCACAAGTGTTTTTGAGGTGGAGGTGACTTTCTCAGAAAACTTCAATTGAATAAGTACTTGTTGCTTTGAAAATGATCCTCTTGGTGTTATGTGTCAGCAAAATCCAACTATAACAGTAACAAATTTAATATCTCCTCTTAATTTTCTGTCCTAGCCTCTTGAAAGCCATAAATGTAACTGCTGCTGAAAGAGAATACCTGTTCCAAATACAAATCATTTTTTTTTTGTTATAAATATTTCGTCATTGCCCTCGCCCCCACACTGACAACCATTTCTGTTGGTGCATGTTTAGATTCACAATGAAAATGGCAAAATCTAGGTGAACCACTACATTTTTGGCAGAAGCTACACTTTGGAGCTTCGACAAAATGATGTTTTGTCAGTGTCATCGTGATTTTGTCAAACTCACTGTGAAGTCATGCATATACTAAGAACTTATAAGAATCATGAGTTGATTCTCGGTTATAAGTGGCAGACGCAAAGAAAAAGCCCTTAAAGAAACAAAAGAATACAATGAACATTACGTCTTTTATTTTAGAGTTTCATATATTTTTAATCGCTAATCACGACATTTCAAGTTTAGTCCTTACGAAAAATTTCTTTATTTTTAGTCCCAAATGTTCAAACAAAAACCGGGTGCTTTTAGTCTCTGCAGAAGTATTAAAAGCATGTCATTTTTTCTGAAAAGTGGAGACTAAAAATGAATAAAACATTTGTAGAAACTAAACTAAAAAGATCGTGATTTTATAAGGATAAAAATCATATTTAAATAATAAATAGGTAGTCTTGTACCAATATAATGGAAGTTATTCTTTCAATCTAGAGCAATAATAAGCTAAAGTAGA
Organism: Cicer chorassanicum; assembly: GCA_037974735.1. Taxonomy (NCBI): domain Eukaryota; kingdom Viridiplantae; phylum Streptophyta; class Magnoliopsida; order Fabales; family Fabaceae; genus Cicer; species Cicer chorassanicum. Next base: position 29,442,983 of record JBBPBP010009780.1, read on the forward strand.
ACAAGGATATGTATCAACAACACATAAAAGAAAAAAAAAATTGACAAAAAAATGCACAATATTCAACATGCAAGGAGAGAAAAGCGAGTTGCATACCATGTCAATATGTAGTTTACGTGGTCCTGTGGCATGACCGAGAATCGAATCAAGGTATTGACATCCTTAGGAACAGGGTATGGATTACTTGGATTGACATTCTCATTAATATCTTCAACATAGATAGTATTTTCCGGAAGGCCACAAGCTCGGGCAATGCTAGGAACATCAATATAGAACCACTGAGAAGCCTCGGGATCGTTTGCAGGAACAAATATGCTCGGTTTCTCACTTCCACGAACTACCCCGACCACTTCGTTAGGTGTTACAGATGGGACTGGATCCTATAAGTTGCACAAAACAAGTTTGAATAAACAATTTTCTGCATTAATCGAAGAATCGTATTTTGCAAAATGACTAGAGGTAGAGACAACCTCGCTGCGAATGGGTTCTTTAGACCAAAATCTCCACCAAGATCCGGTTCCATCAGCTTGTGAAGGGGAAGGAAGTGGATCTTCAAACTTTTCATCGTGCAAAGCCTCTAAAAACTTTTCTTTCCAACTGCGGGGAACCCATCCTCTGTTAACTAGAATTGGAAAACCTACACTGCAAGAAGCAATACACGATATAAAAATCGAAGAAACTCGGAAAAACTAATAAAAGCAACTCAACAATATTGCAATTAAGCATGCAAAACAAGCAATTGATTAATGATGATCTAGAAAAAAAAAATATTTATTTATATCATAGAAAAGTTGAGATTTAGAGCTTATGTAGTGATGAGAATAAATCCAAAGCAGTGTTGTCAATCACCGATCGCGTAAAAAAGAGATTTGTTCAAATTCTACTATACAACAGTGCTATAGCGCCACTATTTGATAACATTTTATACTAAATGGCGTATCGCAGAACAATATTGAGCCGTGAGAAGTGAATAATCTTTAACCAAAAGGAAAAGCTTAAAGTTCATTCAGGACAAACGAAGATCGGTACGATGCAGTTTCAAAATAATAAACATCAGAAAGCTGGTATATAACAAGGTTTTCAAACTTAAAGAGTATACATCAACTCATGAAATTCCGTAAATCGAGTTTATGTAAACGTTTAAAACATCCATCATAGTATGCAAGATATTAAAATTTTCAAATGATTTGATGCATTACTTTCATAATCACAAAGCTCTTAATAATTCTGATTTACCTGTCAGGATGATTATGAACTGGCATAAGAGGTGTTATAACATAGTAACCATTTTCAGTAACTCCTGAAATGCTTCTTGAACGTGGTCCCACGTAGATCGATTTTTTATCGTCAAAAACTCCCTTGGAGACCACCTTTCTAAATTCAAGAGAATCTAACTCCTCACTTGACGGATAAGTGCTACCGAGTTTCAATGGTTCTATTTCCAACCTCTTCCCTCGATACTCCAACATTTTAATCTGTAACATAGTAAAATGGAAAAAATTCTCATTGAGTTAATCTGCATAGCGCCGCCGAGGCGTAAACTTGGAATAACAAAAGTCTGTATAAAATAAACTCAATCCTCAAGACATTGTCCATTGAAATAGATTGAACAAGAATAGAATCAACACCTGCTATCTAAATCTCCAGAATCCAATATATGTTACCAATTAGTTCATAAGTTGTTTTCAGCTTATTCCCTGTAATAGATTATGTCTTAGAACTCAGTTTAACCGCATTCGTTCTTTGATTATAAAAATAGATTATACATGAGCGCTTATATGATAAACACTTATCGAGTATGCGCTAAATTGAGTTTGCCAAAACGTACTAAAAAATTCTTCAAATATCATTATCTTTAACGCATCCACATATCAAGGAAATGGAAATGGAGAAGGCAATAAATAATCCACAAACATGAGCCTGTGATTAGAAATCCCCTTGATGGGTTAAGACTTAAGAGCACAAAGGTGTAATAATAGTAAATTCAAAAGACGAAAAAAGCAAAATGCTGAAAAATTGTAATGCCTTAATGCATCAAACTTATGGAAGTTATCGATATAACTAATATTAACTGAACAAAGTCTCGCTATCTCGGATCTTCACAGTCACTTATAATTAGTAATACACATATTCGACTACAATAGCAGGAGAAATTTCACGAATCGGCACATATGTCAAAGGGTTAATCACCAAACTTGTCAAATGAATCATTTACTTGATTCCCACCAAAAACACAAAGCAAAATGTTAACTCTGATTCACATGCCGAAACTCCATTGCAGAAAACAATACAAACAAAGTTTTTAGAATTATGCCACTTTCACATATTTTCCGCTAGATCCGAATTCGCTGGAGTAAGAAATACTGTTGTTACTACAGCTAGTGTATCGGTGAATCACAGCTATTGAATGAAGATCAAAGGGTTTAATTCTAACTTCAGCAACATTTGAGACGTCTGGTTTTTGTCAAAGAGTTCAAATCTACTAAGAGTGTGTTTGGATTCACGTCTGCTTCTTATTTTTCAAGTCCCAAGGCACTTTAATCGTGGAAATCCTAAAGCTACAATTCCTAGCGTTGTGATGACTGCACGTTCAGACCAAATTGGCCGCGGTTCCAAACGAACGCCAAGTGGTTGTACAAATCTGGGGCCAATTTTCACCAACAATAACTCAAATAAATATAAATCAGGTATCAACATCATTCCCTTACTACCTCCTCTGTCTCTCTCTCTCCTTCCCTCTTTCTCATCATCAAAATTAATGATTCAAAATTCCATGCATTCTGACACTAATCAAGATTCAAATCGTGAATTGGAAAACCTTCTGAATCATAAATCGAATATTATTATGAATTGTTAAATACATTACTAATAAAAGTATGACATTTTTAAGTAAAAACATACGGTACAACAAAATAATAAGGTGATATATCATATATATGAAACTCAAAATAATTAAAGTCATAAATCAAACAACAAAAGAAAAGTGGTTCACTAAACAAATTTGAAAAAAACATGTCTACCTACTCTAGGTTCAAGTAAGGATTCATTAGAATGAATCGAGATTCATCATAATGAATTGAAATTCAAAATGAGATTCATATCCAAAATAGATACACCCTAGAGATTTGTATCGATTGGAAAAACACGTCTACCTATTTATTAGAATGAATTAGGATTCATCATATAATGAATCAAAATTCAAAAATGAGATTCATATCCAAAACAAATACACACTAGAGAGTTATATCGTTTGGATTCAATTTTGTATTAAATCGAGATAGGAGTAGCATGTATTGTAAGATACCCATGATCATGTGTGAAAGTATCATTTTTTTCCCTAATTACAATAAATTGAATTGGAAAAAAGACACACAAACACAAACCTTTTCTTCTCTTCTAACAATCTGCCAACTCCCAAGACCAAATGCAATTGCCCCAGGTACAAACAGCAACCATTTTGAACCTTTTCCTTTCACATACCCAAAAAAAATAAAATAAAATAAAAAAATAAAAATCAATAAACATAAAAACAAAATATTGAATTTTTACATAGAGAAACAACATCATTGCAAAAAACAAGAACGACCCAGATGGAGAATCAACTGAAATAACATGAATGAGTGCATACCATTTGAATCAGAGGAAGAGGAAAGTGTTGGGTCGGAATTAGAAACGGTTGCGGCGGAGCTGAATGGTCTTAGTGAGAGGAAATGACCGGAGCTGGAGACACTGCGTGTGAGGGTGGTGATACGGCGGAGCTCCGCGAGGGTTCTGGCGGCGGAAGCTGACGGTGGCATTGAGAAAATGGATGTGAGAGAAATCAAGAAGAGATGAAGAATCGTAGAGAGAGAGGGTTTATGGGATGAAACCTGGTGTGTGCGAGTGCACATGTAGCTTCGGTGGACCTTCCCTTCATGATGTTGATGTATCATTTTTTTTTATTCTCGTTAAATTTTTTTATTAATTTTTAAATATTAATATACAGTTGAATCTATAAAAAATTTCGATTTAGTTTATTTAAGATAAAAAATTAACTTTTAGTAAACGTATATAATTATTTACGTGATAATTTTAGAGAAATAAAAAATTGTAATATTTTTACAAGAATGAAATATTAAAATTTTATAAATATTAATAATATATTTAATGTTTTTTTACATGTTATTGTTTTTTTTTCTATAAATAAAATGATAAAATAATTTACACACAAATGCGAAATTATGTGTTCGAATCCGTAACATGATATTTAATTTAAAAATATTGACATTTATCAGTTAAATTAAATCTTAAATATGTTGCAATTTTACTAACTTTAAGATTCATTTCATTTCATTCTTATATGTCTCTTCCAACTTTCTCAAGAGATGCATTAACGAGTATCAAAGTTACTAGTCTTAATAAGATCAACAATTAGTTGATTTGTTTTAATTCAATTTGGTGACATCTGAAAAAATTAAAAAAATTATGTTATATTTTGTATTGGTTCAAAGAAGGACTGCGCCTCAAAAAAACTAAAATTAATCATAAGATTTAGGGTTGTCTCAATATATATAAAAAGAAAGTCTAAAACGAAGTTAAATATGAGATTTTTTTTAGAATATATAATAATATGTTAATAAAATTATTAAATTTTAAAAAAAATTATTTTTTAGACACTTTAAAATAAAAAATCAATTATTAAATCAATATAATTGATTTTAAATAATATTTTTTTATAAATTGATGATTAATTCAATTATTTTAATATTTCTATTAATTTTAGATAAATTTATTTGTTCTTATTTTTTGTCAAACACAATTTTTTTTGTCGATACTTTTTTATTAAGTGAATTTTATTTATTTTTAATGGTCTTTTACCCTTGACTCTATGTTGACCCTAATCCAATATCATGTTTTAAAAGCAAAAAGGTGCATCATGTAAGTGGAGTTTCAACCCAACCCAAACTCTTAAGAGTGAGCTTCATTTGCCAAAAATTGATTAAAGTTATGTGGATGTTAAAAATCTAAGCTGTCTATATACTTCGGTTGAGAAAACTTATACTAGGCAATAATATGGAATTTTCTACTTCCAAATATATATTATATTTTTACTGACACTACAATAAGAAAAAGAATATAATAATAATAATAATAAATAAATAAATAAATAAATAAATACTTTTTAAGATAAATACTATGATATTGTGTGAAATACAAAATTAATAAAGAATAGACTAAATGCACCTGCTACATTTAATTGAAAATAGAGAAAAAGTTAGTGCAGTTGTTTCTATATTTATGTGCATTTGGTTTTCTTTTGTTTCTCATTCACTATAGAATGGTGATTTAAATTCCACTCCTTTGTATCGTTGTTTTTTTTATTTTTTATTTAAATAAGTGATTCTTATATAGATTTAATTTTTTTCTCATATTTTTTTGTGAGTTTGTCGTCAAATGTGCGACGTTATTTTGTTATTTGTCTTAGTTTAATATTTTTTGCGTAATAAGTTAATTTTCTTAGTACGTAAATGTTTGCGTCTTTAATATTTTGTCAATTTTTCATCCAAGTCCATTAGTGTTCTTTAAAGCTCATTGATATTCATCAGTTTATGGATTTCAAAAATTTGTTCAAGAAAAAATGGAGTTTTAAAAAATTTTGGTGAAAAAAGAGATTTCAAAGCTTCGATCTTGGTTCACGGACTACTTATTTTCTCATTTGTTACAGATTTCTAAAAACCCCAAAAAGAATGAGAGAAAAATCCAAAAAAAGATAAAATGAGTTTTTGGATTCAATTTCTAGATTCGAAGCATATATCTAAGAACCTAAAAAGAATTAAATTTTTTTTTGTTATTTTTAACTTTGATTATATCTCTCTTTTCACTAAGATTGACAAAAATCATATTGTCTTTTGAGCAATTTATGATTATGAAACCGAAAAACTCATGAATATTGATCATGAATTCGAATAACACTATTAGAGTTGAATTGAAAATTGATTAAAAAAAAAGAAGTAAAGATCCAAACGTTAACAAATAAAAAGACTAATTTGTTAATTTTTTTTTAAAGAACTAGAATATTATAATTAAATAATTTAAAGGACAAGAGGAATATAAATTTTGTTGAAGTCAGTAAAAGAAATAAAAATGACTGTTAAAAAATTATTCGAAATAGTAACCACAATTGCCGACACTTATAACAAATACAAGTTAACGGTCTTTTTTATTTTTACGATTTAGACAACAATTCAATTTACTGCTAAGACAATAATTTGATTTATGATAATTGATAAAATACAAAAGAATTAATATATTACTTAAAATTCAATTTATATCATTCAAATAACAATTTCAAAAACCCTTGAATATATATTAGTACATAATATGTTCCATCATCCCTAATATTTGAGACAAACTTTTAAACACACCTAAAATTTTCCTTAAAATAACACATTTTATTTTTATTTTAATTAACAAATATTAAAACCCTAAACTACAAAACCAGAGTCGCACGTCTCAAAAGCTCACCGGAAAAAGCAGCCGGAGTTCGTCGTCTACCGCCACAAACCGTGAGAAACTCCGTACACCTTTTTCTTTTCATTCATTTTTCGTATTTTCCCTTATATCTTTAGTATCTGATTAATTCAATGCAATGAACAATTCGAATTAGTCTGAAAGAAGAAGAAGAAAAAAAAAACAGAGTGTGAGAGTGTGTTTTGTGAAGAATTGTTGAATCGAATTATCCGAAAAATTCAATATTTTTCAACTTAGGTTAGAACTCTGTAATGTTGTTTATTGCTACAACAACAACAACAACAAGGTTAAGGTATTCAATCCCCAAATTTCTGAAACACTTTTCACATTGCCCAAAACAAAATTCAAAAATATTATCTTCCTTTGATAGAATTGACGACGCCATTGCGTTATTCAATCGATTGATTAACACGCAGCCGATTCCGTCTGTTGTAGAATTTAACATGATTTTAGGGTCAATAGTGAAGATGAAGCATTGTCCTACAGCTATATCTCTTTTGAAGCAAATGGGATTAAAAGGAATCACTCCTTCTATAGTAACTTTGAGTATTTGGATAAATTGTTATTGCCATTTGGGTGAGATGGGTTCTGCCTTTTCTGTATTGGGTATAGTTTTCAAGAGGGGTTATCGACCTAATAATATAACGTTGACGACGATTATGAAAGGGCTTTGTATTAATGGTGAGGTTAAGAAAGCGATGGAGTTTCATGATAATGTGGTTGTGCAAGGTGTTTTGTTGGATGAAATTAGTTATGGAACTTTGATTAATGGTTTGTGTAAGATAGGATGTACGAGAGACGCGTTTCGTTTGCTGCAAAAGATGGAAGGACTAGTGGTTAAGCCTAATATAGTAATCTACAATATGATCATTGATAGTTTATGTAAAGAAGGATTTGTAAATGAGGCACGGGGTTTATATTCAAAAATTTTTGCTCTGGGAATAGATCCTGATATTTTGACTTACACTTCTTTGATTCGTGGTTTTTGTAGTACGGGTCAATGGGGAGAAGTTAATCAATTGTTGTGCGAAATGGTTAGTAAAAACATCAAGCCAAATGTTTATACCTTCAATGTATTAATTGATGCGTTTTGTAAAAAAGGAAATATGATAGAAGCTCATGGTATGTGTAATTTAATGATTGAAAGCGATCAAAAGCCAGACATTGTTACTTTCAACACTTTAATGAATGGACATTGTTTACAAGATAATGTGGTCGAGGCAAGAAAATTATTTGACACAGTTATTGCATGGGGTATTATGCATGATGTTTGGAGTTATAACATCTTGATTATTGGGTATTGCAAGTGTAAAAGGATTGTTGAAGCTGTGAGTCTCTTCGATGAAATGCATTGCAAAAATATGGTTCCTAATATTGTAACTTACAGTTCTCTTATTGATGGTTTGTGCAAATCTGGGAGGATCTCTCATGCATGGGAACTTTTTAATACAATCAATGATGAAGGTCCACCACCTAATGTTATCACTTACAATATCATGATAGATGCTTTGTGCAAAATCCAAAATATTGACATGGGAATTGCCTTATTTAAACTAATGTTTAAAAAGGGGTTGACTCCTAATGTTTTAACTTATAACATCTTGATTAATGGGTATTGCAAGAGTATGAGGATTGATGAGGCCATGAACCTCTTTAGTGAAATGCATAACAAAAATTTGGTTCCTGACTATGTAACTTACAATTCACTTATTGACGGCTTGTGTAAATATGGAAGACTCACTGATGCATGGGAGCTTTTCAAAGTGATGCACGATGGTGGACCACCGGTTGATGTTGTTACTTACAATATCTTGTTAGGTGGGTTTGGAAAATACAACCTGTTGCCTAGGCAATTGCATCATTCAACCTAATGTTGGAAAGAGGGTTGACTTCTTAAGTTGTCAGCCACAGCTTCTTGATTAGTGAATTTTGTAAAAGACCGAATGAAGTTGTGAATCTCTTCAAAGATATGTGTCACAACTATATGATTCTCGACACTATAAACTCATAGTTTTCTAATTAATGGCTCAGGCTAATATGTAACTCTAGGAGAATCCATATGCATGAGAGCTAACTTATGGTACAGGTTGTTCGATGGTATTTGCAAAAACCTGCATCTTAACAAGATGACTGCTTTAATTCATTACAATATCGAAAAGGTATCTGTTTTGATTGGCGCCTATTCTTTCATTGATGGTTTATACATAGGTCAAAGGTTGATGATTGCATAAAAGATTGTTCAGCATCTTTTGATTGTCTGAAAGACATCACATAACACCATAACCAATGGACTATCCTAAGGTTTGTTCCATGAAGAAGCAGATTTCTATTTAGAAAAATAACAGGCGATATTGATAACTGATAAGGTAGAGGAACTGCATCAAGAAATGATTGCTTGAGGTCTGTACTAAATACAAATGGTAAATCCTACTGAGATACATGGACTACACTACACCAAAATTTACGCTTGTGATGGTATGTCTAACTGTTTAGCAATGCAAATTTCTTTTCGGTTAGAAAAACTGGACTACAATTCTGCCAGCGATTCTTAGGCAAGTTGGGCCCAATACATATGTTTTTGAACTTATATTAGCATTCCATTGGTTAAATTATTGTCTATATATCATATCATTGTTATACATTTACCTTGGCAAATATGTTTCTGATGTGCTGCCTATCAATTGTTTCTAGGATCTTTTATGTAGTTGAGATATTATTTTTGTATGCTTGTAAATTTATATCCCTCTTATAATACAATGATGACAATGGCATGAAGGTTCTATGTGCTACTTTTTCTAATCTACTCTCTTGTCCGCTAATAATTTATTATTTCTGTGTCCTTTTTTTAGTTTTTTTAATAAGTTTGTATTTTGCTTAGCTTTCCCCCTATGTTTTGGATATCACAGTTTTGCATATTGAATATACCTTTTTGTTGTGTACATGCTCATGCTGGCAGATACGTTGATTTCATTGTTCACAATATAAATGTACAGTTAGAATTCTCAATTCTGATAACTGTTATCAATGTAGGATCAGAAGAAACATAGTTCTATATAAAAAATTGATAAAATGATTTATAAGATATAATTTCTGGCTGATTTTTCTGTATGATTCAAATGATGTTGCAGCTACCTTCCTTAAAAATAATTTGTTTAGTGTGCTAGATAAATATTGAATGCAGCTTCTCATAACACAGGTTATCTCTATCTCTTTCTCTATAATATACACACAAATTACAGTGCTCACACAAAAAGCATTTTTTTCCATGTGTCAATCGCACAATAGTAGTGTTGTCAAATAGCTACTATAGCGGCGCCATGGTGCTATAGCGTAGCGGAATTTGAACTAATCGTTATTGTTCCGCAATACGCTGTTTAGTAAAAAGTGTTGTCAAAATAGCTGCTATTGCGGTGCATTATTTTCCGTGATCCGCAACCGACAACACTGCACAATAGCCATCTTTAAAATCTTATCACAAGTTTTACTCAAAGAGGTACTAATACACTTTTTAGATCAAGTAGCCAATACAACTAGACGAAGCAGGTTTCTTTCATTAAAAAATTGAATTTGAATTTATTTGATGCTTTCCTCTTACATTTTTCTTTTCATTGATTTTGTATTTCTGCAAATGAAACTCTCTTACAAGGAGACTCCCTCTCCTACTTCATTGTTTTCTTCTTTCAGTAACCAATTATTCGTTTGCTGTAGTAGGAAGGAGAAGAAGCAACAAACCAAGTGGGTAGATAAGAAGGTTACTCTTCCATTGTTCCTCTCAACTTTGTTACTCTTCTGGCGTTAGGTACCGTTTCTTCAAAATTTTCTAAATAAATTTCTATGCATTGGTAATTAATTATTAGCATTAAGGAATGCCAAAATTTTGATTGTAAAAGTGATCTGATTTGCAAGGATGAGATAATTCTAAATGAATGGTATGCATATAGAGGCTAAATCATCTCTCATGTCTGTATTATGAGAGAAAACAAGATTATTTCTATTTTTCCATAGAGCTCATAGCGCGACTTCAAAGAAAGTTTCTCAATTCCAAAGAGATAATTTTGATTGAAACATATCTATACCAAAAATCTTTTCACTCTATCACAATCCCGCAACATATGCATAATGGATTCAGGGACAAAATGACATCTTAGGACATAAAGAATCGTGGGTCATGCTACCCTTGTGGCGTTCCTCATTAGTAAGGAGGTATCCATGAGCTATCTTCTAGAGAGGCATCACAAGTTTTATAATGGCAACAATAATTATGTAAAATAATAAATTACAATTTTATGTTGACCATGAATTGTTGTATATCATAATTATGTTTTGACTCTTTTATCATGTACATTTTAATACCTTTTTAAGTTTGTATTATTTGTACTTAAGTTAATAGTCTTCAAAAATAGGAGATATAAAGTTGGTTAAATAGTAGGTTAGGTGTAGGAGAGAGTTAAGGAGTTGAGTGATCAGGAGAACGAGCGTCTGTTATTTACCCATAATTTAATACTATATTAAAGTTTATCGTTTACCGAAAAATAAAATATAATTGATGAATGCACTTACATTGCATGGGTGTACGACTAATTAGAAGAAACAATGAAGACACAATTTTGTGTGTATGTGCACTTCATGGAATTATCTAGAGTATTGGATAGAATGTAAATGGCCACAATTTTTAGAGCACCTTTTCTTCTCTATATTTCTATGTGTTATAATTAAATTAACTTCAATAATTTTTCTTTGATCCAGAATATTATAGTGTATTTCACCATCACTAACCATTGTTGATTAATAAAATCAATTTTATATCAATCATATGAAAAAATTATATTTATTAAATTTTTCGCTTTATTAGTTTTGTTTTTCAACAAGTTATAATAGTTTTTTGGTAATTCATTATTCAAATAATGTTTTCTTAAACTTATAGTAGTTTTAATTTCTTAAACACCTATGTCATAGCATTTGTTTGTTACTTTATTATTTGAAATTTTGTGTGACTACAACCAAAAGAAGAGTGTACAATTTACAAATATGTCTTGAAT
>JBBPBP010009780.1:29454964-29487322 GCA_037974735.1 Cicer chorassanicum
CTATTATTTGTTGGCACCTTAGCCTATTCAATATTAATTATTTTTTCTATTTAACTCATGCTACATTGTATGCATTTTGGTTTAAAAATGTGTTTTGCTTTAAAAAAAAATGATTAATGTTTTTATCTTAAACAACAAATAAAATGAAACAGAGGAGTAACTTTTTACTGTTATATTAAGCTCTTATTTGTAAAAAACACTTAGACTTAGTAATGTATTTGATATGTTTCTTCTTTTAGGAACAACTAAATTACAAATTTGATAAAATTAACTTAAAATCAAATATTGCATAAGCTTAAGGTAATATATTACTTGTATGGTAAGTATAGTATCAAATTTTTACTTGCAAACTAACCTGGACGTTGATTGTGATCAATAATAAAAAATCTGTTTCTAATTATCATTTCACTTTTTCTAATTATCGTTTCACTATTTATTGAATATTGGCATAAAGGAAGCATGTGATTGTGACCAATCACTGCAAAATATACATCTTCAACCAAGCAAATCTGAGTTTGTTTCCATTGATTTTGGATTGTAGCTAACTTATTATAATGTGTTTGATCTATAATAATAAAAATTGATTTTAATTAAAAAATGCTGAATATAAAATAATTTATATTTAAATACATTAATATTAAAGTAAATTGAATAATAAATTCTAATTTTAAATTATATTTTTACATCAAAAACTTGAGATTATATTTAATTTTTAAGACATTTAATTATGTTCAATTACATCCAACCACGTCAAAATATATCTTAGATATTTTTCGAATCCAACAAAAATAAAACCAATTTACCCTATTTTGCTTTTGTGAAGAAAGAAGTCAATATGGTTGGTGTTAACTTTGAAAAGGTGGCCATAAATAATGTTTACTCAAGAAATTTTTTTGTATTTTATATTGATGGGTCATAAAAGTGCCAAATGATTACAATATTGAATTAAAAGTAATTATATAAGTAATTTGAACATAACGGTTCACATTTTTATTTAAAATTTTAAAATAATAAGTATATGAGAATATAGATCTTTTCTCACTTATATAATATTGAATGTTCACTTTGATATGCCAACTTATAATCTATTTTAAAATGAAATAGATCTCCTTTTGTCAAGGAAAAAATAAACAACCAAAATATGATACTCATCCTCATTTTATTAATCATTTTGATATTTTTCATTTCATTAATCATTTTTGATATTTTTACCTTTCATGATCATAATCATAATGTGGACCACCACCATATACACGGTTCCATCAAAAGAAGAAAAAGGAAAAACAAAAAGGTAAAAGCCAAACCATGCTTTTTGCACTTAAATCACAAGACAAAAAGAATCTTAATCTGCCAATTAAGTAACAACCAAACAAACTCCAAAAATTAACAGCAACAAAAATTAAGATAAAAAATAAATAAAGCAACAAAATTTTAATTCATTTAAAAAACAAAAACTTTAATTTTCTTTTTGTTTCATGGAAAAAATATAATATTTCAATAATACCCCTATCCGGCACCGCCGCTGCATATTCCGGCGAGTGATACCGGAAACCTATTACAAAGATTATCCGCCGGCGAATCTCCGCCGCCAACATCTTCCGCCGGCGGAAGTACCCTCCCATCAGCAAACAGCACCCTCTCTCCGTTCCTCTGATGATTACCGACCACCATTCCCTCGAGCTCCGCCGCCGTGTCGTAAAACGCGCCGTCGCCAAACCGCCGTTCCACCTCCAGAAAATCTCCGAGAGACGCTGGCCTCGTATCTCCATCCCTACAAAGCTGCCACCACCTTCTCCGCCGCTCCGCCGCCACCACGGCGGCGGCGGTCCTTTTCTTCTTCTTGTTAGATGTATTTTTGGATCCGCCGGCGATATTTCCGGTGCCGGAAAGTGAGTCCCGGTGCTGTGATGGAACTCTGAATGCAATGGCCGGAAAACTCACTCCCATTAGTGTCCCTAATGTTGTGCTTCTGTCATGGAAGAATGATCCAGTAGACTATATATAATTCACAAACCCCAAATAAAAAAATTAGATTTTTAAATTAATTAGTGAAAACAGATTGAAAATTTATGTTCTTTAAATTTTGGGGTGTTAAAAAAATGATCAAGTTGGTTGATTGCAAAAAAAGGGTATTTTTTTTTTTATGTCTGAGTTTGATGATATTGATTATAAATATTGATTGATGGAGAAAAAAATTAAATTTTTTGAGATATTTGTGTATGTATGTGTGAGTTTGATGATATTGATTATTGATTGATGGGAAAAAAAGTATAATTTTTGAGAAATTTGTGTTTTGAAATTGATTATTGAAGATTGAATATTGAATATTGATACCTCAGTGTCAAGATCAGAAGAGGAAATGGAAGAGATGGAGGGTGATGATGGTGGTGGAACCAAATCAGTAGCTGGATCTAGCATTGTTGTGCTGTGAATTTGTAGTGAGTGTGTGTGAAGAGAGATTTTGGGGTGTTTTAGAGGTTTTGGGGAAGAGGGATTGGTTAGTGAGTGGCAATATGAATTTGTGGTTTTATATGTACTAATCAATCAAAGTTTGTGAGTGAATATTTCCAAAAAAAAAAAGTTTGTGGGTGAATGGATGGATGACAGATAAATATTTGGGGGATCCATGGAAAAGGAATGCACTATGTTTGAAGGAAAATGATTCCTGTAAATCTAAATCTTATTTTAGGTAGATTTAATATATTGGTGATGTGATATGGAGATGAAGATAAAGATAAAATAAAATGTTAAATAAATATATAAGAAAATGATGTTTGAATGTAAAATTTGATGATTGAAATGATAAATATTAGTAGATAGTTTGGGTGAAGAGTGTTTCACACATTTAAGTGTGTAATTAGAAAAAAAATCATATGAAAATTCATTTAAGAAATTGATATTTCTTAATCCAGCTTATGATTCCATAGAGATTCAATTATCTATTCTAATACTTTTTTTTATTAAATTTAATTTACTATATATAGTGATAGATCTCGTCAAAAGAATGATAATGATAGATAGCCTCATTTTTTGATAAACATTGGGTGAAACCTTTTAGAAATTAACAATTTAAGTTGCAAAAATCCCTTACTAATAAACTAGAAAAAATACAACCACCGCATGTGCAATTAAGTAAAAATTAAAACATATAACATGGTTTAACAACGGTTATTTTTTGTCTACAAATAAAATATAAATACTACAAGAAATTCATCCATAAATTTGATATCTTAAATTTAAATCCCACACATATATTTATCAGATAGGTAAGACTAGAAAGACACGTTATAAATATTAATAAATATCAATTTAATAATAACATTCTGAAATATTAATATATGTAATTTATAATAAAGTTTTGAATGGGTGCAGGAAGATAACCCAATGATGCTGGTAAGTTAAAAAAAATAATTAATAAAATATGAACCATTATACTATGTTTCAAGTAAATGTTAAAGAGATCAATTTAATAATAAACTCTGAAATTTTTAACATCAATTTAATAATAAACTCTGAAATATTAATTATGCCCAGAAGAAACGTTGATGTAAGCAAATATTTAATTTTAAAGAGTGACCAGATCCAATATACTATTAAATATTGAGATCTGTTGTTGAGAAATGGAATCAGGGATGATAAATTAATGATGACTTAAAAAGTTAAAAATGTAACAAAGCTGAAGGTTTTAATTGTTAGAGCATGTGAAAAAAGAAAGAAAGAAAAAGTGAAAAATATGCTGTTTGATTGAAGGGAAAAAACTGCTTTAATTTTAAATATGTATTTACCTAGTAAATTTTTAAGTACTCATGATTTGTTGGATCTCAGTTTGAGGTAAAATTAATACAAAATTTAAATTATTTAAAAGTTAATTAAATATAATATAATGACGCAACTTTGTATGATTGATTATTGAATACTATATATAATCAAACTCTAAGGTATCAGAGTTTTTTTGTCATTTCATTATTATAAGAGAAATTAAAAACTTTAATGTATGAATTTATTAAACAAGTCTTAAAAAAAAGTTTATTAAACAAGTTGGAATGTAATTTAATTCTCAAATTTATAGTTATCTACCATCTATTTTTCATTGAATTCAAGCATGATGTAAGTATATTAAACGAAAATGATGCTTCAAAATCTTCAATTTAAGCTAAAGTTAGGTTGAAAAGGACTATCATCACATGATGTAATATCTCAACTAATAGTACATTATCTACATGACCCAACTAAAAGGTGTATAAATGCTTACTTACTTAATGCATTAGTCACATAAACTTTTCATGAATCATTTATGGAATAAAGAAGATTTTTATTTTTATTTTTAAAGATTACAACAACAACTATGAGTTTTGTAAATAACACAGCATTTTGTAGATATTAAAATTAATTTTTATATTTTAATTTTTTATAGAACTCTCTTTTTAAAGTTTCTTTATAAACATCTTTAAGCTATAAAGACTTTTTTTTATAGTTAAAAATTATAAACTTATTTTATTGGAAAAGCTCTTGAAAGATAGAAGCTAATCTAATGGCTATAGTAATAGGAGCATAAGTTCACTGAATAATAGCTCACAACTTCTTTAACATTGCGAGATTAATAGATATGCATTGATAATATTTATAATTTTGCAATGTCATCCAATCAAATCTCATAGTTTCTCAAATCTTAACTATTAACTAAATTATTTTAAAAATAATATGTTGTGAAATTTGATTGAATAAAATTGTAAAAGTGGTTCACATTGTTGTTGAGTATTCAGTAATGAATGTCTTAAAATTATTTTGAGATGGCAAACATATAATAGAGGGTTAAACAATATAGATCGCAACGGAATTTCATAAAATGAGAAAAATTAATAGGTGATGTTTTACACTTTCCCCCTGTTACTAAAAAATCTTTACATATAAAATTTGGTGGTTTTTTAAGACTAAACTCATGGTGGGTTTGTGGTTTATCTTCAACATTACAGTTCAACAGGATGTTTAGGTTTCATGTGAAAAGTTTCTGGTACACATATACCTTATTCATAGTGAATGAAAAGTTTACTGTTTTTAGACTTTTCCAAATTTAAAATGTTTTGAAGTTCATGGATTGTCATAAGAAAATCCAACAAAGAAAATTGAGAAATATCATTATATTCTACCAGACTGAATCCAAAGTGGCACCACAAAAAGACTGAATCCAAATTGGCACAACATATGATTAACCTTGCAAGCCAAGTCATTTCACTGTCTTTGTACCCTCAGTTTCCCTTGCATTTAATGTCACAGATGCAAGTTATCTATACCAGCATATTTCTGTATAATGGTCCCATGAAGAGATTGGTTGAGTATACTATACACTAAGTATACATTTTCAGAGCTTGAACCATACAATAAATATGATGGTCTGCCACATGAGCTCTGTATTTGTGATGAGCTCTCTGAATTGTTTTTTACGAATTTGGCTTCCCTACAGTCAAGACATCCCTGCATACCAAATTCAAGCTCAGTATTTTAAATTATCCCCAAACTGCAGGAATAAACAATATCCTTATCATGCTCATCCTTACCAAATAAAAGTTAAAGGCCTAAGTTTATATGATGAGATGTGATCAACAAGCATGCTTCTGTTTTATGAACAAAATGCCAATGTACACCATCAGATTATAAATCTACAGTCTCCTATAGAACCTAACCTGAGAACATAAACTTAAATTAAAGAAATTTTACATGGGGGGAAAATTAAGGATAAATTCATTCCACATTTCAGTTGTAACAGAGTCCCTTAATTGTGAACCAAGTGTAATTTCTTCAGCATTAAAACTAAGACACTGTGACTGGGTCTCAAAATCCGACTTTGGTTGTACTTCCACCTCTAATGGGGGTAGTGATTCTTCCATTGTAAATGATGCATCCTTTTCGTACGTCTTAAAAATCCAGTCATCTGGTTTCTCCCCACGAATGTAATTGTGTAACGCACAAGCTGCCACCACTAACTTTACTTGTGTCTGTAATGGGTACGAAGGAGAAGCCGTCAATATAGGAAACCGTTCCTTTAAAGCCCCAAAAGTTCGGCTGGTGATATTTCGTAACAATGAGTGCCGTTGATTAAATAGTTCACATGTATGATGTGGTTGGTAACCATTGGGAAATTCCTTGGAGTGATAAGGAGTATTGGGATATGGAGCAATGAAACCTGGCAAATTCGGATACTTGTTGTCTACTAGGTAGTATTTACCTGTGTCATAAAAATGTTTTAATCCAATATTTGAAGTAAGAGTTATAAGTATATGATAATCATTGGGAACAACTAATTTAGTTGTCCCTTAAATTGGCATCAAGCTTGTTGCACAAGTTTTGTTTGTTTCAATTATATCTTAAATTTAACAATAATAATTGCAATCTTTTCATATTAACTCCATGTTAGTCACCTAAGTGACATTGCATCTACTAATATCAATCTCTTACAAGTTACAACTACATCCAGATAAAAGTTGACAACTAAATAATCAAAATATAACTTCAATTCATTACATTTAAAGGATAGGTGATAAAAAGTGATCCAGTGATTTTTATTTTATCTTTCAAACCAAATTAATGTACATATGCAGATTCAGAGAGAACATCATAACATCAGGTAACCCAACATTTGTCAAGAGAAGGAACTCCAACACTATTGCTACCCAAATCATAATTACATTTTACAGATGAGTATTACCTTCAGGGACCTGCAATCTATTCCTTCTAGTGATTGCTGAATTAAAAACTTGTAAGTCTGTAGCTGATCCTTCCCAGCCAGCTAAAACATAACAAAACTTGAGGTCAAATGAGCATGCTGCCAGAACCTTTTGTGAAAGTAACCCTTTCTTATTGCGGAAAGGTCCTTGCTCATCTACACCAACTGTCACAGGTACGTATATACCATCAATTGCTCCCACACAATCCTATTAAAGAGTAATAAAAAAAGTGAAACCAATGTTGTCGATCGGGGATCATAGAAAATAGCGATTTATTCAAATTCCACTACAGTATATGCTATAGTGCCACTATAGCTTCTATTTGACAAAACTTTGTACCAGTGTTGTCAAATAGCAGCTATAGCATACCGGAATTTTAACAAACGATTATTATTTTGTGATACGCGACTTGGAACAAAGTGTTGCCAAATATCAGCTACAGCAACGCCATAGCACTGTAACATTGTGAAATTTGAACAAACCCCTATTTTACTTTTTGCAATTTGCGATTGACAACACTGCTCTATATTAAATAGCGTATTACAGAACATCAACAATTTATTGAAAATCTACTATGCTATAGAGGCATAGCTACTAATTGACCCGTTTGGATTGACTTATTTGAGCTTACTATTGGCATAAGCACTTCTAAGTAGAAACAACTTATGAAATATCATAAACCATTTTCAGCTAATTTTCATAAGCTATCCAAGATAGCTTCAGAAAACAGCTTATGCCTATATAAAAACAGTTTAATTTTATTTTACCTTGTGTTATAAAAATAAAAATAGCTACATAGACGCTTATGCTATAAGCTATCAAATAAGTTGTTTATCCAAACAGGGCCTAGAACACCATGCTTATCAAAAACTAATTTACATCAACCTTACTTTAAAATATGGATAAAACCTAGGATCTTGAGAGATTTCCAATGGAACATCCGAGCTAGGAGGCTGAAAATAATCCTTCGAAATTGACATAATTGCATTCAAAACATTGTTAAAATGACGACTAATAGTTTCTCCAGAGTAATGAAACAATTCTTGAACAGACCTAATCCGTAAATTATGGCCAATAATGAACATAAACATAGCTAATTGCTCTTCAATTTTGATTCTATTTGTGTCACGTAATAAACCCTTGGTCTCTAGAATATCACATAAATTGTAGAATACTTGTTTATCCATTCGGAAATTATCTAAACAACGTTGATTTGCACCGTTAAGTACTTCATCAACAAATTTTGCACCGTTAGATGATAAACGAGGAAGTTCTTTAGGTGTGTGATTATTATTGACTCCTTCGTTTTCTTCATCGGAACACTTCATTGAGGAATTGGAACTGTTTTCATAAAGTGAAATTTATTCTATCATAAAGTGAAAATATAAATAAACGAAATGTAATAATGTGATTTTTTAGGGCAAAATATCGCAGTGAAATTGAATCCTAGCACGCGCTATGGATAGGGGAAGGAAAATGCGAAAAAGAAAGGAGAAAGATGAGAACCTGAACTTTCTAACCGTTTCCGGCGGACGACGAAAGCTCCGGCGAGTTGTATTCCGTGTGACTATAACTTGTCTCTGATACAAGACCAAAGCGGCAGCATCTGCAAATTTATTTTCACTTTTGCTACTCACACACCCCTTGCTGGCTAGTTACACCCTCTTATAGAAAAAAATGACCAAATTACCCTTATTATAAAATCAAATTCACCCATTTTATCAAAACCATTTCTTCTCTCGTTTTCACCGTTTCTCTCATTTTAGATTCTCTTTGTTTCTTCATCTCTTTTCTCTCTCTATTTACGTTTTTAAATTCTCTTTGTTTTTCTTTTAATTCTTTCGATTTCATTTGTTTATGTTAATTCCTATATGTATATGTTAATTACTATGAATGTATTAAGTGTATATTCTCATGCGTTTCATGTTTATGTGTGAATTGAGTTCACATAGGTTTTAAAATGTGTTCAAAACTTGAATCACAAGTAAGGATGAGAATAGGTATCTATAGGTATAGATAGTACTATTTCGCTACTCTATCTGTTGGATAAAAATGATATTTGTACTTTATCTATATACATGAAGAATATATGTACTTTATCCATATACATGCAAATATCCTCTTAATCACTATTTGAAAGGTGTTTAAGTATATGTGAATACTTATTGAGCTACTTGTCTTATACCCATCGCATATTTTATTTGCAAATATTTGTGGTACGAATTTTTTGTCATCTCTAATCATAATCACATACGTGAACCGAATTCACATATAGGTACGTAAATTGAGATTGTATATGGTTATTGGACTTTTACTTCACATAGCTTGTACAAAATGGGAATTCTACGTGAATTAGTTTCACATACATTTACGTAGTTTTCAGTTTGCGTATGTACGTGATTTCAGTTTGCGTATCTATTATCATAGGAGACTTTTGCAATTTCTTTCATACTTCTTTCTATTTATTTATTTATTACATTTTTTTTACTGATTTTTCAGATGGGATGTGAAATAGGGTGAGATATAAGGTAAGAGATGAAGAAAATACATAAATAAGGGTTCTAAAAGTATGAATGATGAAAGAGCATTTTAAGTGTTTAATTTTTTTAAAAAAAAAAACATTAATGGGGTGTAACTAGCAAACAAGATGGTGTAACTAGCAAAATTGATTTATTTTTTATTGTTAACTAACAAAATACTAGTGTATTCGCATGGGTCCGCATTGTTCTACGTAAATTCTATAGTCTAATTTAATACAGACAATTATCAATTTTTAGAAATAATTTTAATGGTGGAACAAATATAATAATAATGGAAGTTTTAGATTAAAACAAATATAAAAAGTGTTAAAAAAAAGAATAAAAATTAAAAGTTTGAAGTGATCTATTTATCAACAATGGGGTCCTAGCGACTCGCAACTATTTTTTTTTAGGTCTTTTTTCTTCTTTTTCTATTAAAGGGGTTGTGTTAAGACTATTATTGATTTGAAATCACACTATTTCACTAGTTTTTTTTTCTTTACCTTTATTCAAATAAGTGGTTCTTACATATATCTAGTTTTTTTTTTTTCTCGTTTTGTTTGTGATTTCGCCGTCGAAATGCGATGTTATTTTGTTCGTCGTCTAACACATTGTTTTGATTTTCTGTCTTGTTGCGGTGTGCATTTAATCCAGATAGGCTAATCAACTTCGATCAAGTGCAGATGCAGTCAATGATTTTGACGTCATCAATGTTGAGCTCCGAATGCATGGATATTATGGATATTTTAATTTTATCATACACGTAAGCTTTTCCGCATTTGTAGACATTTTGTCGTTCTATGCTATGAATCTATATGTTGTGAGTTTATTCACAAATTCATCATTTTTAGTTTTAATGACTTCGAAGTATATTATTCTGGATTGATGTAATTTTTACTGATTTGTATAAATGAATATGTTTTTAGTATAAAAAAACAATTGCTGATCATCTGATCTACTAAACTTTAGTTTGTTATACTTACTATAGTCAAAAGTCCAATTTTATATAGATGATCAAAATAAATATTTATAAAATTTGAAGATCATTTACAAAAATTATTTTTTAGGGAATAATTCACAAAATCATATCAAAATTGAGTTAGTTGATATAAAAATTATATACTTCATAAAAGTACGAAGAATGTTTATTTTGAACAAATAGTTCCATAGCCTTATTATAAAACAAAATATTTGTTATTGTTAAATATTAATAAACACTATTTAAAATCAAATAAAAATATTATTTTATAGAAAAAATTAAAAACTATATTTGAAGTTTTCAAATTTAATCAAATTTTTAACGATGAAAAGATATAATTTACTTGTATTTTAAATTTTTTTGGAGAGTACATAATAGATTTTTGGATTTTAAAAATGTAAAAGTAAAATAAAATAAATAAAGTCAAGTCTAGTACGCAAATTAAACTAAAATGCGCTAGGTTCCGTGTAATGAATGGATGCTACAGATGTATGACGAGTAAATGAGCATGAATGACTCATCATGAGATGGATAAGATCTTCCACATATTACTTGTTATTTTCATGTTTGTATCTGGGTAAGTAGGGATAAAATTGATAGTAAGATTAATTCTTTTGAAGTTAAACATTAGATATTAAAGTTATAGTTTGGATAAGTTATAGTTTGGATAAGTGAGAAATTAATATAAGTTTTTTTTTGTTGCGTAAGAGATTAAAGTAACAATACTCTTCACTTTTAGAAATCTAAATGATGATTTATTCTTCACAATATAAATAAATAAATAAGTAAAATATTTAATTTTTTTTAAATTGTCAAGAAAAATTTGTTCTTTTTATTTATTATATTTAAAATTTAATACAATATTAATTAGTGATTTGTCAATATAAAAGAAGTTAATGAAAAATCACTTAACTAAAAATTTAATTTTAACGATCAGACTAATTTCTTCAAAGAATGATGCAAGATTTATGTTATTTGATTTCATTCATCTTAATATTTGTTGATGTTCGCTCATATCGACTATAAGTGTGATATTTGACATGAACGATTCAATCACGTGTTGGTAAATAATTTGTAAGGTTAAGACATCATTGAATTTAGTAATACTCTCTATAAACTTCTTACTCGAAATAAGATACCGATTAAAAGAGTTATTGTGAGACATTTCAATAAATACAGGAAGTTTAAACTTAAAATAAACTAGTTGTTTTGGTCACTGTGTTTTCATCAAATTCACATAATTAATTCTTATATTTTAAAAGTCAACAATTTTAATAACTTATTATATTTTTGAATTAAAAGACGAACATATTTAGAAATTTTATTACATCTGCGATCAAACCACTAAACTAATAAGTCGCATAGTGAAAGAGTGAGTGTTCATACAAAACAAAACCATTATTATTGCGCATTTTTTGAAATTGCGTACACACTCTGTACTTATTATAAAAAAGATACAAAAATATCCACACTCTGCACGAGCACAATTTGGACGAACACAAAATCGAAATCAGTAACCGTAATTTCGTTGCAACTTCCTTCCTTTAACTCATCCTAACAAATTTTAATTTCATTTTTACTTTATTTTTCATAATCTCTCTCTTTCTATGTATTTATATATTTAGATTGTTGAAGTATTAATTGATTTAATTAAGTGTTGAGATTGTTGAGTTTTTGTTTGATTTTCCTAAATTGGAATCGCAAGGTTTAGCAATGGAGTCAGGGAGAGTGATCGGGTTCGTTGGATTGGATGAATTAGGATTAGAGATGGCGTCTTCGCTTCTTCGCCATGGATATGCTGTTCAAGCTTTCGAGGTTCCTTTTTCTCTCTCATTGCAAATCAAGTTCAGTTTTTGCTCTGCTATGCGTGTGTTCTGTTTGATTTTTTGTCGCTTTGAATGTTGAACAATTTCGACGATTTTAGGCAAAAATTATAATATAATTTTGATTCTAATTTTGAAGTGTTAGTAAAATAAACATGTATCTAAAGGATATGCACATTTACTTAAGATATGTATGGATAGAGTTATGGAGAGAGACCCCAGGGATAAATTTATATTTTGTTATATATATTTAGATTTTAATTTTTTTGAAAAAATAACATGATAAATGATAATTTAACATTTTAATCACACTTAAATAATTTTTAGAAACATTTTAAATAGCTTCCTTAATTTAAAGAAAAAAATTCCTCCTCTCTCCCCCTTCCATAAACTCTTCATCCAAACAAACTTTTACTTAAAATTAATTTTACATTAATTAATATCTAATGAAAATCTATTGTTTTGCCATGTTGCGTTAGTCTCGTAACTGCATCTTAAAATGGACAATATGGCATAAAAAAATAAAGAGCTCTCATTAACTATAAGTGTAAAACTAATTTATACTTCTATAAAAATACTAACTTACACATGTAATAAATGTATCACTATAACTATTAAACTCAATAAATAATTTTGTCAAAAAACTCAATAAATAGTTATTCAATTATTGATAAATAAAACTTAGTGAAGAATAAGATGAAATGATTAGTTATATATATTTACTGATCCTTCATTTAAGGGTTATTTTATTTTAAATTATTCATCTTAAAATAATTATCACTTTACATATTTTATCTGTAAATCAGGATATTGAATTTTAAAATTTAATGCTTATTTTGTAATATTTTTATTAAATGAAATGAGACAATATATTTAAATTATAATTTAATTAAATAAATTTATATAAATTTTACTTTATATTATCTTTATTTTTTAATCTTATAAATTTTTACTTAAATGAAATATTTTAGTAATTTTGAAATAAAATGTTATATTTCACAAAATTACTCAAAAAAGTAGTAATCAGTAAAAAGTAAAAAAAATGTGAGAGTGATAATTAAGAGGGTGTAAAAAATTGTTATTATTAATAAAAAAAAATTTGAATTGAAATAAATTTTTCTGTAGATAAGCGATCCCATCATTGAAGCACTTGTAAAGCTTGGAGGAATAAGATGTGCAAGCCCTTCAGAAGCAGGGAAAGGTAATTGATATTTCAGCTATATTGGCTGACTATTTCATAAACCAAAGTTATGCTTTACTCGGTTTGACAACCTTTGCCCTGGTTTGATGCAGTAGGCCATTTAAATTGAGTTAAAATAGCTGTAAGATATGATATCATTCAAATTTAATAATTTATGTCTTAGATTAACTATGCAGCTAATAACTAAACATCATGTAGAGAAAGATAAGTGTTAGATTAACTATTACAATTTTAACTGGGTTTGTCATCTTCTCCAAAATATGAATGGAATATTATTTTTGCCATCATCTCTAATAATGCATATCTTTTTCTCACTTGCAGGTGTAGCTGCTTTAGTTGTCCTTATATCTCACACGGATCAGATTAATGATCTAATTTTTGGGGATGAGGGTGCTTTGAAAGGTCTCTGTGGAGCTTTATAGCATTGTACATTTTTTATTTTAAGGATCTTGGTTCATGTAAAAAATAATCATTTTTTTTTTTTAATTTGCAGGTCTAAAACCAGATACAGTTCTTATTCTTCGTTCCACCATATTACCATCAGTTCTCCATAAACTGGAGAAAGACCTGGAAGGTAACATATGCGTTCTATGTTTTTGGTTAATTAAAATGCATGATTCTTTATAAAAGGTGTTCCTAACAAATCATGCTTATTTATTCAAAAAACAAATCATGCTTATTCTTTTAGCAGATCTCATGTTAGTTAAATATTTGAGGATATGAAGCTATCAGATTTTTTTATGTCAATATGATGCATCTGTTAATACCATTATGTGTTTTCTACAGCTTAAGTCAAACAAAACAATGTTAAGGTCTATACCCGAAGGCCCCAATTTCCAGGGCCTGCCTTAGAGTCATCTTAGGTGGAAAATAGGAAAAGAGGGAAGAGTTAGTTACAAAGAGAGAAGGTGGTACCAGACTGAGTCTATTATATCAGGAGGGAATGAGGAAGTTTACTTTCGCAATTGGAAGTCTAGAGTGCACACTCTTAGTTTGGAAGCTTGTCTCTTACTTTCTTTTTATTTTTTTTCTTTCATATTGCAATTAACAAATACAGATGCTGATAGGAATTTGTTACCATTTTTTTTTCTAATCTATCAACTATATTGCACAGTCAATGTATACGTATTCTGGAGTGATATCTTAAAACTTTTGATTATTTGGGAATTCAGTTATAGGAGTTTACTGCCCAAAAGTAACCGTGTTTGTTATCCTGTAGAAATTCAGAAGATAGCCTATGTTGTTGACGCATATGCCTCTTATGGGAGGTCGGATGCTTTGAATGGAAAAGTCACTGTAAGTTATTATCTTAACATTGGTATATATAAGTATAGTATGTTGCATGTCTTTTCCTCAACTGCTTAATTATCCTATCTTGCATTGACTATTGTTGCTTGTACTACGTAGATTGTATCATCTGGAAGAACAGATGCCATTGCAAGAGTACGGCCTTTTCTTTCAGGTAAAGTTTTGAGACCTGTTTAGTTATACACTACACAGACATGATATGCCATAAAGACGAGTATTTTTTTTCTTTTTCTTTTCATATTAGTTAATATCTGCTTTTTGTTGACAGCAATGTGTGAAAAGCTGTTCAGCTTTGAGGGTGAAATTGGTGGTGGCAGGTGCCCTTCTTGCTCTTGCTAAGCCTAGTTTTTCATTATGTAAAAATCTTTAAATGCACCAGTTCTATATGACCATGCCTTGCAGAGCCCCCTATCCCCCAAACAATATTGCAAAATTACATGCTTCATGCTTTACTTAGATAATAATCCTAAGTTTATATTGTCAACTTTCACAAAAAAGTTACTGTTATACAATGTTGTGTTCTGTTGGGTGTTTTTACTTAAAAATATTTACCACTATTTTTCATTGCAGTAAGGTTAAAATGGTCTCTATGATGCTGGAAGGGATTCATTTCATTGCTTCAGTGGAGGCTCTTTCTCTTGGTGCAAAAGCAGGAATTCATCCATGGATAATCTATGATATAATTTCCAATGCCGCTGGAAATTCATGGCATGTGTTTAGTCAATATGATACAGATATCTTATAAAAAAAATAATGATACAGATAACTTCATATTAAATAAGTTCTTGCACGTTCACATAAGTTGTTGATGCTTTGGACTACATTATTTTTTTGTTTATTTGAAAAATAAGTTTTTTGAAGGCAGGAAAAGTGACTAAAAATTTTTGAAAAGGAGGATTTTTTGCTATCACAAATATTCTTTGATGTCTATAAACAAATATGTTCTTGGTTTTGCACAAATATAATGCTGATGAATAAAACGTGCCATGTACAATTTTGTTTAGTATTTTCTAACTGAAACCCATCCTTGTCTATTATCTGAAGGTGGTGATGATTTATTTATTTTGCAGGGTATTCAAGAATAATGTTCCTCTTTTGTTAAAGGGAGAGGTTAAGCATCAAATTCTTAGCACTTTGATTAAGGAATTGGTAAGATCTTTAGAATCAGAAGTAATTAAATATTCATATATTTTCAGTGTTTTGACTAGTTTTGTGGACTGTAAATTGTTTTTGCTGACCTCACCTGGAGGAAATTTTTTGAATGGGAATTGTCTATTAGATTATATTAGATATAAAACAATTGGAAGGAGAAAAAAATTATCGAAACATTATTTTTGAACTAACTCCCATGTACAAAGGTATTTACATAATATATACTTAATCACTGTTGCTATTTTCCGAAATTAAGCTATATTACAAATTTACAACTGTCTGGATCTGTGCCAACTTTTTTAAGAAATATAATAATAATAGTAATAATTCAACTTTCTTCCTCAAAACAGTGAGTGAAAATCTATCATTCCCAACTTGTTAGTAAGAGCTCGAAACCACTCAGTTGGAAGTCCTTTAGTTAACACAAATGTCAATTGATGACTTGATCGAACATAAGTTATAGGGATCAATTTATTGTCTTGAAGAAATGCCAATCTATGTATGCTTTGTCATATCATGCATGAATTATTGTCTTCAAGCGCATTTGTTTTAGATTGCTTTATAAAAAAAATACTTCTTTAAAATAACATTCGCTTTTTAGATTTTGCTATATGTTTGTTAAAACTTTTAGAAATAATTAGAATATGAAAAAAAACCAACTATTTTCTAATTATAATGAAAAATTGTTTTTAGTACCCTCGTAGAAATTATCTGATTTCAAAGAGTGTGGTCGATGAGAGAAAATATTAAAAAGACATTTTTATTTTTTATAAGTGTAAACAAGCATAAATTAACTTCTTTACTTAAAAATCTCTAAATTAGTTCTAGCCTAGATTGTTTGTTGACAATTATGATAAAAATTTAATTTACATTTTTAAGTAAACTTAATGCCTTGAATTGCTATTCCATGGTGATGTAATCACTTATTACTTTTTAGTTGGAAAAGAGTCACATTATTGTATTATTTGATTCTCGTTTTCAATATTAACGTATACAAAGCACTTCTTATTCTTTTTGTTGTTATTCTTTTCTAAACATTTCTTGGCAGTAACTGAGTTTGCTTTTATTCTAGGAAACAATTTTGGCTATGGCCAAGTCACTTACTTTTCCACTTCCACTTTTGGCGACAACTCATCAACAACTTATTCATGGTATGAAATTCAGTAGACTATACAGTACTCATTAGATGTCAAGTTTATAAAAAGCAACCCACCTGCAGCTGACATAGTTTAGCAAATTCATTTTTTCAGGGGTTTCACATGTTTGTTATGAAGATGATGATGACATAACATTGATTAAGGTTAATTTCGTTTACATCTGTTTGAGTAGTTCAATCAGAAGTTATTGTTTTTAGAAGCTGTAGTGTTTTTTCTTAACTATTGGAAATAATGTAAATAGAAAAATAATGGGCTGATTTTTTTTTTTGTATATTATTATGTAATTACTGTAACCATAGTTCCTTGTATTGATAAAATCCTTAGTGTGTAATTGACACAGATTTCATTACATGCCTTTTGTTTCTCTTATCTTTCAATATTAACATCATTTTCTTTTTCTTCTACATCATGACAGATTTGGGAAAAAGTTTATGGGGTGAAAATTTCAGATGCTGCAAATGCAGATGCATATAACCCTGAACAACTTGCATCTGAAGTCATTACTGCTTCTAAGAGTGGGAAGCGGGTTGGTTTTGTTGGCCTTGGAGCTATGGGATTTGGCATGGCAACTCATTTGCTCAGATCGAATTTCAGCGTTTTCGGTTATGATGTAATTTCTCTCTTTGGGATCTTAAGCTATATCGCATTAAACA
Source organism: Cicer chorassanicum (assembly GCA_037974735.1). NCBI lineage: Eukaryota > Viridiplantae > Streptophyta > Magnoliopsida > Fabales > Fabaceae > Cicer > Cicer chorassanicum. The sequence goes on from JBBPBP010009780.1 coordinate 29,472,479, forward strand.
AATGTTATTATTGCTTAAAAAATTTGATAGTGGTATCATAATAGTGAGTTGGTGACTGTATTCATCAACGGTTTGTCCACATTATCAATAGTATTGGTATTTAATTAGAAATTTCCCGTTTTCCATTATGAACCAGAAGATCAGAAGTCTGGTCCAAGTTAAATCTTTTGGAAGCACTTAGAATTTTATTCATGAGTTGCATTTAAAGTTGACTTCGTTTGTATGTCTTGATATAGATTTGAATGAAAATAATGAGGTACTAGTAATTTAACTTAACTCTTAATCATTAAGAAAAAAACCAAGTGAAGTGGCAACATGATATGCATCAGAATTTAAGATTCAAAGTTGATTTTAGCCATAATAGACAAACACTGTTTCTGACTAAAGCTGGTTTTAACTTACTCTGTTTATCATGATTATTTGAAGTTGTGTTCATGTTTCTGTCTTTACTTTTTCCTGTTTATGCTAGTATTTCTTTCAAACTTTTATGCTGCATTACTGTTAGCAATTTGTGTATGATCTAGAATTCTAATTGAATATCAAGAGTAGAAAGTTGAAATGATCACTATAAGCATCTTTTTAAATCCTTATTTTTATTTTTGCATCTAGGTGTATGAACCAACTCGAATCCGTTTTTCAGATGCTGGTGGCCTTATTGGAAATTCTCCAGCAGAAGTGAGTAAAGGTAAATTGATACATACCATACGATGTACCCAAAAAAATTGGTACTTACCTGTAGACCTATAGATGATTTGATACAGTAATAAATAATAAGATGAATAAATTAGTGATTTTTCTTTCCGTTTTGTAAGACTGAAAAGGCCTGAGATATTGGTCATGACACTAGGAATTGTTTTCCAACTGTATATCATGTAAATGTAAGTGAAGTCAAACTTTACCATATTTTGTTGTTAGTGCATTATGGTCACTTTAAAGGACGCTATATTGAATAATCATGCTATGGTGAATGTCAAAACTGATGACTTGGCATGCAAGTTCACTAGTCATATTATTTATTATACCAATTGTTATTTCTTTTCTGGTCACCACTTAGTAAGAGAAAATTTCTAGCATTCAACAATCAAGGGACAAATGTATTGAGAGCTTCAATAAATCAATCATATAGCTTATAATAATTTTATTGTGAGTTAATGTTGCCACAGTAAGTAGGCCAATGAGCCGGTCAATTATTTACTCCTTCGTTGGTCATACCTTTGATTTTAGTATCATTTTCCTAGTTGGTGTTTATTAAACTGAGAGTACAGCTGTCCAGGTGGTTACAGCTTGTATTATTTCGATTCTAATTATTTTTAGGATTAAGAATGTCCTCAAGGGTTCTTGTACTATTTCTGCGTTCTTGTTTATGAAGATGTACATTTTGTGTATACTAGTTATTAGGGTGATATTCTCAATTAGCATTTAATATGATTGATACAAGATGCCACCTGCGTGCATTACAAGTAATGAAGAAACAAATTGGGAATATGATAAAACAAAACTTAAATGGTTTTGCTATTGGAACCAAGAAATTCTATGTAAGCTCTAAGAGTGCAGAATGATCTTTTGTGGTAATTAGTTGTGTGCATGAGCACAAGACAAATGAGTTGTCTGTGCCTAATATTGAAACCGTTTATTTGTTTTTGCTTAAAACGGTATGTTCTTTTTATGTAAATGAATTTGCTAAATTCATACAAATACAAATATCTCAATCACATTTCAAGTCCTCTACATCAACCAATTAATCACATATTATTGCTTCCAGATGTTGATGTTCTCATAATCATGGTTGCGAATGAAGTTCAAGCAGAGAGTGCTTTATATGGAGAAAATGGTGCTGTTCCAGGTACGCATATGCATCTTAATTGCCGTTATTATTATATATCTTTTTAACTGTACTGACCCTTCTATTTGCACTATCTAGTTCTTCCTCCGGGTGCATCTATTGTTCTCTCTTCTACAGTTTCTCCGGCATATGTGAGTCAGCTAGAGCGTAGATTGCATAGTATGTTACTACTCCTTTGTGATGGTTATCTATCGTGTATTATGTTTCTTAATTTCTTATTTCCTTTCCTCATTTTATGCAAGAGCAAACTTGTCAATTCACAACTTTTTAGAAATTGAGTTGGACCCTACACAACTCCCACAAAATCGGCTTGTAGGGTGAGACTACCCATCACTTATAAACACTTCGTCAGACCTTATCTCATTCAATGTGGGACTCTTAACACACCCCTCATCAAATGTGAAACTCTTAACACTCCCTCATGTCCAAGAGGGGACAGTGGATGTGACCCGAGTGGTCCGACAGCGGTAATCTGATAGCAGGTGGCCCAACAGATTTTGGATAGGCTCTGATACCATCTTATCCTCATCAAATGTGGAACTCTTAACACCCCCTCATGTCCAAGAGGGGACATGTGGATGTGACCCGAGTGGTCCGATAGCGGTAATCTGATAGCAGGTGGCCCAACAGATTTTGGATAGGCTCTGATACCATCTTATCCTCATCAAATGTGGAACTCTTAACACCCCCTCATGTCCAAGAGGGGACATGTGGATGTGACCCGAGTGATCCGGTAGCGGTAATCTGATAGCAGGTGGCACAACATATTTTGGATAGACTCTGATACCATCTTATGTTTTATATTGGATTTAATTCATCCTTACAAAATCGGCTTGTAGGGTGATGAGTGCCATTCTTTATAAAATCTTTTAGAGCTTTATCCATTTCCAATGTGGGGCTTGGATTTTTCCCAATACACCCCCTCGCGCCTAGCACTGTTGGGCTTGGTACGTGTCTATATATGATGGGTGACCTGATCAATAGGCTCAAATACCATCTTAGAATTTGGTTTGGGCTCTACACAACCTCCCCAAAACCGACTTGTAGGGTGAAGACTACCCACCACTTATAAACACTTTGTCAGGTGTTATCTCATCTAATGTAGGACTCTTAATACACCCGCCTTACATCCAAGACTGAACTTTTGGGCGTGGCCCGATAGCGGTAACCTGATAGCACGTGGCCCAATCGATCTTGGATAGACTCTGATACCATGTAGAAAATATATTTGAATTTATTTCAATAATAATGATAGTACATGCATTAAATCATTTAAATAATCTAAATCTACTAGACCTCATTGGTGGTCTTGAATTTACAATACAACTGTTTATAATGGGGCTTGAATTTTAATGACTGAATCAAGTGACATGCAAGAAGAAAGAAAACTAGACCGCAAAGTCTATTAGCCTAGTTGTATAGGATGAATATATATATAAAATAAAAGTTGGAGGCAAACTAATGCAATTCAATAATTGGGTAAAGGTTTCTGACCAGGTATGAAACACGAAGGCATGCTATGTTTTAGAAAACCTTCAAGAGATTAATGCTGGCTTCCTTCTTTATTGGTGTCAAGCAAAATGGATAAGTTTACCATTCTGTCAGCTTGTATTTTTAATTAGCGAAAAAAGTCTCCTCCCATTGTTGAATACCCTGAAGAGCCATGCAAGTTAAAAACAAACAGAAATAGACTGTTTAAATTGTCCCAGTATGAGGAGAAAGAAAAAAACTATACCAGTATGACACAAGTTTGTATTGTTACAACTCATATATTAGAACTACTGGACATTGGACACTCCTCATCTTTAAAACATGGGTTTACCATAGTTATATAGGGATATCTTGATTTGATGTACTTGGCTAGAAGTTTAATGGTAATGTTTAACCCTCTTCTATTTTAGGATTATATTTTTTTGTGATCAAATAGAGAAATGTGTTTACGTAAAAGTTCGTACATGATTATTTTTTGAGTTTAATGATTGTGCGTTGACAATTCAACATGGTATAATAGTATATAAATGCAATCTGTGCATTCCCATATTTAAACCTTGGTCATGATTACCTGTATGATGTTCATAAGGAAATTATTTCTTCATCTTGAATGCTTTTCAGAGTTCATTTTACAGCATGCTTTCATTCCTTCAATGAAGGATGTAGTTGTGTAATTGTTAATTGTTAACATGAAAATAACACAGATGAAGGTAAAAATTTAAAGTTGGTGGATGCCCCTGTATCTGGTGGTGTTCAGAGGGCCTCATTGGGAACACTTACGGTATGAAGTACATCTTTGGTTTTTTGTTAAACTGCTCTTTTGATTTTGTGAAAGGAGCCACTGAAGTCATGTACATTTCTCAGATAATGGCTTCAGGGACTGATGATGCTCTCGAGAGTGTCGGTTATGTCTTAGAAGGTAACAAGTTCTAAGAATAGAAGTGAATAACGTTAATTCTGTATCTGGGTTAACAGAGTTTTCTAAAATAATTTTCTGGTTAATTCATGATGATTCTCTGTAATCAGCCTTGAGCGAAAAGCTTTATGTTATCAAAGGGGGTTGTGGTTCTGGAAGGTATTGTTCAGTTATAAGCCAATCATTCTTTATCCATTTTAGTCATTTGTCTCATACTAGCACTACTTTCCATATGCATGAAACAGGTAATTCAATGTTAATTCGGATTGAAGGCGACAATAAAGTTGAGCGAATGAGATATCATTAGTTCAAATTAAAGTATAATATCATTTTGGTCTATTTTGTTCTCCAGTGGTATAAAGATGGTTAACCAACTGCTAGCTGGAGTTCATATTGCATCAGCTGCTGAGGCAATGGCATTTGCAGCAAGACTGGGTTTGAATACAAGAATATTGTCTGATTTTATTACAATTAGTGGGGGAACATCCTGGTAAGTCTGTTCCATGATGTGATCACTCTCTTCTCCCCTTCCCCTGGCCGAATAACGAAAATAAGAAAAAAAATCGAAGTCATTCAAAGTTGTTTTTTTTTTCTTTTCTTTTTTATAATCATCTTTTTGAGGTAATGATTGTTGTTCATGGCTTCTCTTTTGCACTCTTCTCATGGCTATTTCAAAGGATTGTCATCAATCGCTGTTTATTTTCATCTTTTAATTTGGAAGATTTCTTATCCTCTCCCTAGTTGTCCATTCTCTCTCTCTCTCTCTCTCTCTCTCATTTTAAATTTCATTCTTTTCTATATGGGTCTTGCTAACATAAACCCTATGAGCACATGTTAAGGAATCAAAAAATAGAAATTATGTGTTGAAAAGATTAAATTTTAAACTTTTGACAAATAAAATACACAAGTTCCAAGACACTATTTCTATATTTGGGCCCTTAACATGTGCCTCTAGAGCTCTTGTTAGCATTTTTCTTTCGATATAGTAACACATTCATAGATTTGAATAGCAATTGTTACTGCTATGCTTAAGAGATGTCTTCTGTTGTAGGATGTTTGAAAATCGTGTTCCACACATGCTAAACAATGATTACACACCTTATTCAGCGCTTGATATCTTTGTGAAGGATATGGTTAGAAAGAATCTATTTCTCTCTTTCTCTCTCCCTCTCTCTCTCTCTCTATATATATATATATATATGTTTAGCAAGGGCATTGGTAGACACTTGATATGAATAACATTTTAAGATTTCTTTCATTAATATATTTTCATATACAGGGAATTGTTACTCGTGAATCGTCTTCTTTAAAAGTTCCACTTCACTTATCAACTACTGCTCACCAACTGTATCTGTCAGGTGCTGTATATTACTTGGAATCTTTATGATGTATAGAGAACCGCAAAGAAGGCGGCTAGGGTTTTTGCATGGAAATGAGACCCCCAAGATTAGGAGCTCTTGATACCATATGAAAATAAAATTATGAATATTATTGAATTAGTTTAAGGTACAAGCTTTAATATGAATGACTTCTCCTAGTAATAATAATCAAGAAAATGAGGAAATACAACATATGCTAATAATTAAAGGTACGATATTATTTACAACAATATTCAAATTATTGTCCTACCTTGCAAGTGTGTCTCAATATGCTGAAGGATACATCTATTATGATTTGTAAATACTAAGCCACTTGTAAAGGGCTATTGGTAATTAATGCGTTGTTTCCATGAGGTCTTAATTTCAAATGCTCATGTTATAGTGGTATCCAAAATTCTCAAATATAAAACATGTAGACGATAAAAGTTAGCTATATAGTTTTTAGCAAAAACAACTATAGAAGTCTTGTCCATAAGTCAAGGTCGTCTATCAAACAACAAATTCGTAATGTCCTATTCTGAATCATGTCAAAATAGTTTTCGCAAATGATGGAAAGTTGAAAAAGGACTTTCAGAAACTGTAAGAAGTACTTGCTCAAACTTGATATTGTTGTATAGGTTCTGCTGCTGGCTGGGGACGAAAAGATGATGCTAGTGTGGTCAAGGTATGAGCAACGAATGTTGATTGAAAGAACCTCTAGAATTTGATATTTAGTTCTTTCTGATATATCAAAATAAAATGAGAATGCAATTAACTTGACAAAAATAAGAATTTCAGGCTCTGCTATTTTCAACAATAAGCAGTAACTCTTTGTTTGATATGTTTTTTTTTGAAGTGGTTTGTTTGATATGTACAGTTGAATCAACTATTTTTTTCCAAACTAAGGAACAATTGTGTACTATTTCCCTAATAAATAACCAAATATCTAAAAAATTTGAGTTGTTAGTTGAAGTCTCATGGATGGTTTTATCACTTCTATATCTAACACACCCAAAACAGATGGGAGCCCATTGGGCTCGGGGCATGTACTATGTACAAGCCCACCCTATCTTGTGTTGAAATTCAACTTCTGTTGAGAAGAAAGGAGGTGGCAAGGATCAAACTCTTGGAATAGAGGCTTTGATATGGATAAGAGTTCAATAAAAATAAAGAAATGCACTAGGAGAAAGAGGCTGTGCAATGTGGGTCATATCACCTCTACTGATGTAACTGATTGGTCAGGAGGATTTGGAGTGGGAGGGGAAGGTTTAATAGTAGTAGGAGGGAAAGAATGAGGAAGAAAGAAAATATTGAGATTGTATCAAGGAGACATCGGGGGTCTCTCAAATACCCTGTAGAACAATACATTGTACTCCATCGCTATCTTTGGATCATCTTTATCAGAATAGGAGCTATTGAATAAATTTGGTCACCATGTTACCACTTTTACTGGTTTGTCTGTATTAGATACCATGTCAAAAGCCAACTGATCATTGGCAATGACAACTTCACAATCATTAGCTATAATTGGGTTTCTTCTCTAGCAATTAAAATTCTAAGATGATTTTGTCTAGAAATAATAGACATTAGGTAAACACTTTGATTACAATAATCAGAAGGCTTTGTCAACTTTTATACAGATTTATGAGACACTAACTGGTGTTAGAGTTGAGGGAAAACTCCAGTCTCTCAGAAAAGATGTTGTGTTGCATTCTCTTCCACCCGAGTGGCCTCAAGATCATGTTCTTGACATAAAAAAATTAAAAGAAAGCAATTCAAAGATTTTGGTTGTTCTGGATGATGATCCAACTGGAACACAAACTGTTCATGATATAGAGGTATTGACGGAATGGTAAGTGTTACATTCTCTTTTTTCATTTCTAAGTGCTTGGCAGAATCAATTCTGCTTTTCATATTATTATTCTTATGATAATACAATATTAACTCAAACCAAAAATAGCCAAAACCACCAGTCTTTCTATTTGCGATAACTTTTAATCATTTTTTCACTTAGTGGTAATTTAATCATGATATTGGAACTGAAAGTAAGATATTCTTTCTGAAGTAAAATCTCAAGTTATTATCAATTGGACATGTTCCTGTGCAGGACTGTTGATTCACTAATTGAGCAGTTTAGAAGATATCCAAAATGCTTTTTCATTTTGACAAACTCCAGGGCACTGAGTTCTGACAAGGTAAAGAGCTTAGTCCACATGTAATGTCATGAGCTGTAATAGTTGCAGCACTTAAGTATACAGGTGCCATCCGATAACAATACCTCCAAAGCTATCTGAGCTGTGTAATAGTTGCAGCCCTTAGATCTAGCATAAAATCAGTAATATCGCGTTTTATGAAATTCATAAATTACATTTGATGCTTGACAGGCCACTATATTGATAAAAGAGATTTGCAGAAATCTAGATACTGCAGCAAAATCAGTTGACAACATTGATTATACAGTGGTTTTGAGGGGAGATTCAACTTTGCGCGGTCATTTTCCAGAGGCAAGGATTACATGTTTTAGCTGAATAGTTATTGCAGTCAACGATAGAGACTATGCTTCAATTTGGAAATGACACGACTGTTGTTCACAGGAAGCAGACGCTGTTATTTCAGTTTTGGGTGACATGGATGCATGGATAATTTGTCCATTTTTCCTTCAAGGAGGCCGTTACACCATTAACGATACACATTTTGTTGCTGATTCCGAAATGTATGTCTTTACATTCACGATCTAGCTATAAGGAATTATGAATAGATGCAAAGCTATAATCCTACTTATCTTTGTCTGCAGGCTTGTTCCTGCAGGGGACACAGAGTTTGCCAAAGACGCTTCTTTTGGCTACAAATCTTCAAATCTACGTGATGTAAAACTTTTTATCCCTTTCGTTGATTGGATCAGTGTATCATATTTTCTTATTATTTCTTATTATTGATAAGAATAATAATGTTTTGAGATGCTTTTTACCGAAATATAGTGGGTAGAGGAGAAGACAAATGGTCGCATACTTGCAAGTAGTGTTGTATCAATTTCTATCCACCTTTTGAGGAAAGGAGGGCCAGATGCAGTTTGTCAGCATCTATGCAGTTTGCAGAAGGTATGTAATATTATGGCCGATTCTCTTCAGTTTCTAAGAATACGTAACTTTTCTTTTCCTAGGCAAGAAATTATGAATAAGTAGAGGTATTCAATCCTCTTACTGAGATTATGTATATTGTATTAAGCAGGGGTCCGTATGCATAGTTAATGCAGCTAGTGAAAGAGACATGACTGTATTTGCGCTTGGAATGATCAAGGCAAATCTTCTTTCTTCTCCTCTGGGTTTTTTTGCCCTTCTGCATGTTTTGTTACTGATTAAAATGATCTTCCTGTTTTGTTCTGTCTTATTAACAGGCAGAGTTGACAGGGAAACGTTTCTTGTGTCGTACTGCTGCTAGCTTTGTATCTGCCTGTATGGGAATCATCTCTAAGCCTCCGGTATTGCCGAAGGATTTAGGAATAGCTAGAGAAAGGAATGGAGGTTTGATAATTGTGGGATCTTATGTTCCAAAGACGACAAAGCAGGTCAAAAGTTAAATCAAGTTATTGATATACAATTTACCAAGCAAACCCATTATCTCATTTTTTTTTTCTCTCATGCTTATAATCCCAGGTTGAAGAGCTTAAATTACAGTGTGGTCATTTCTTAAGAAGCATTGAGGTGACCAACATCTTCAATTTATTTACATCATTTGTTAGTTTTAATCCTCTCGTGTAGAGAACAATCATGAAAATCAGTTTACTGAAAGCATTCATTTTTATGCCTAATGCAATCTTTCTTTGCAAGTTTTCTTTGCTGGGCTTATTAAGATTCTTTTGTAATAGGTTTCCGTTGAAAAACTTGCAATGAGGTCTATTGAGGAGAGGGAGGATGAAATCAGTAAAACAGCTGAATTAGCAGATGTATATCTTAAAGCTCACAAAGACACACTTATATTGACCAGCCGAAATCTCATAACTGGGAAAAGTTTGTCTATCTCTTTTTTGGTTTTTATTTCTTCTCTCCACTTCCTTCTTTCCAAGATTTTAGAACTGTATTAGCATTCAAAAAATGCTAGTGCAGTTAAATGCGTGAATAAATTTTATGCCCCTCATTCTAATCTTCTAGTTTATTTCCAATTTGCAGCTGCCTCTGAGAGTTTGGACATTAACTATAAAGTGAGTTCTGCTTTGGTGGAAATAATGAAAAGAATAACTACAAAACCTCGCTATATAATTGCAAAGGTACTCTATGTTTAAATGACTTAGTGAATCTGCATTTGCTATTTATTGATTATGCATGGAAAAAATTTATTTCTTATCTTACCTCCTTTTTACAAGCTAGTAAAATAATTCCATTCCTGCTTGATATTTGATCAGATAAAACCCAATCAAATATCCTTCATTTTTGTGTATGTCTCAAGTTTTGATCAAACACTGACAAATAGTACCTTTTCTAGGGTGGTATTACCTCTTCAGACCTTGCTACAAAAGCCCTTGGGGCAAGATGTGCCAAGATTGTTGGACAAGCACTTGCAGGAATTCCCTTGTGGCAACTAGGCCCTGAAAGTAGACATCCTGGAGTTCCTTACATTGTCTTCCCAGGTAAGTTTTTTGTAATTTTGTATTTTTCCATTTTTAAGTTACACTTTCTAACTAAGTCCGAGTATCTGGTACTGTAAAATCTATTTCTTTCTTCATTCTATATCTCATCTTAATTTATCTAACATAATCTGTCTTTGGTAGGTAATGTCGGTGACAGTGAAGCATTGGCAGAAGTGGTGAAGTCCTGGACTTGTCCAACGAGACTTTCATCAACAAAAGAGATTCTTAATGTAAGAATAATCTGGTTCAAGGTTTTGCAGCTGAGTCTTTGTAAATACTGAATTTCTTTTTTGGCATAAAGAATGCAGAAAATGGAGGATATGCTGTTGGGGCATTTAACGTCTATAATATGGAAGGAGTTCAAGCTGTTGTTTCTGCTGCAGAGGAAGAGCTAAGTCCTGCAATATTACAGGTAAGAAGCACCCTTCAAACCCCAAGGGATATTGCATGAAGAGATTTGTTAATTACAAAACCATTCCTATGCTTTCACGTACCAACCTAAGCCATTGGGGAAGTTTGCTCATGAAAAAATTGCTAATAATAATGAAATATCCGAAGTGGAAATTCTAAAATTTCTAAGAATAGCAACATAATACATATAAGTAAACTTCATTGCATTCTTGATCGACTTTTTCATATTAGTAATTATTATGCTCAATATTTATGTATGTGCATCACGTTGTATATGGTTTTTTAGATGAATTGAAATTCTTCTATTTTATATTTTTAAAACTTGGTGTTTCTAAAGTAATTTTGTAGAACCTATATAATTTTCAGATTCATCCTGGCGCCTTGAAGCAAGGAGGAATTCCCTTGGTTGCTTGTTGCATTTCTGCTGCAGAGCGTGCCAGAGTAAGTGGCAATGATATTATTTGAAGTTTTTCATTTTATTTTCCTTTCTTCATTTTTAATAAGAACACCAAATTATTTGAAGTTAAAACAATGTTAAGAAAGGAATACCATTATTACCAACGGTGCCTTTTATGTACTCTGGAATACTCAAACAGTGTAGTAGACAACTTATCCCGACAATGAGAAAGATCATGAACAAAGCAAGTAGAGTAAAAAACAAGTGGAGGACAATTATAGATTGAGATTAATTTTTTTTATTCATGTTATTTGATGATACTACACCAATATACACCCACGCAAGATGTACTGTACATAGAAAAAGGAATCTCCAAAACTTATAAATTGAGAAAGATCACAGCTATTACTCTACTCTAAGAAAACTGTACCATACGAAGGAAATAAAGAAGTAATTAAACACAATCAACACATGTTTATTTATAAGTTACAGGTTACTAAATGTATATGATTTGCAGTGAGCGTTTCTGAGTGAGGAGAGCACATAGATTTTTATTTATACTTGGGTAAATATTAGTTTATCGTTATATTTTACTATCTATATTTCTTGCAGGTGCCCATTACTGTTCACTTTGATCATGGAACTTCAAAGCAAGATCTTGTGGAAGCTCTTGAACTGGTAATTTGCATTTCTACTTGCACAATACTCATACTTACAGAACAAATTCAATCTCAAAGATGGCGCACCATGCATTTATTGTTAGTTATTGCTTTATTATCTCTACTTCTCCCGAGTAAAATTGTATGGTGAATGCAACAATTCCAGGGATTCAGTTCTGTGATGGTGGATGGTTCAAATCTTTCCTTCGATGAAAATGCTGCATACACAAAATTTATATCATTATTGGCTCACTCAAAAGATATGTTGGTTGAAGCTGAGCTGGGAAGATTGTCTGGGACAGAAGATGACTTGACTGTCGAAGAGTATGAAGCCAAGCTAACAGATGTTAATATGGTTGCTATCTCCTCTATAAAAAGATCTCAAAATATTCTTCTGTGCTTGACATTGCTAAATTTATTAATGCGGGTCTCGTTAATTTCAGGCGGAAAAATTCATTGATGAGACTGGCATAGATGCTTTGGCAGTATGTATTGGTAATGTGCATGGAAAGTATCCGGCAAGTGGACCAAATCTCAGATTAGATTTGCTTAAGGTTATACTATATTTCTGCTTGTAATTTCCATGCATTTATTTATTTACCGAAAAATAAAAAACAAAGAAAAGCTCCTAATTAAACTTTTAGCAGAAGTAAAATCTTCCTTGTTTTTGCTTTTCAAAAAACAAAATTTCGGTGGGGGTGGATGCCTAATGTTTCTGAATGGATAATCATTTAACCCATAGTTTCATTGTGCGATTTTGACATTTTATGTTTAGGAGCTGCATGCTTTGAGCCTGAAAAAAGGAGTTTTTCTGGTGCTTCATGGTGCGTCAGGTTTGGGCGAAGAACTTGTTAAGGTACAGACATCTAGATAAAATATTTTGAAAGTTAACTTAATATTTTTATCTGTCTTCCAAGTAACCACTTACATGCTATGAGCATTGAAGCTCAGTATACAGTTGCAATACATCACAAATTATAAGTTTCTTTAGATTGACTTATTTAAATTTATCTATTCACATAAACACTTGTGAAGCTGTTTGAAAGAGCTTTTAAAAACATGTTATGGCATATCCCTAAGTTGTTTTCAACTTATTTTCATAATCTTTCTAGAATAATTTTTGAAAATAGATTATAACTTGTATAAAAACAATTAATTCGTTTTCTTTTGTTATAGGAATAACTTTATACATAAGCATTTATATGAGAAACACTTATGTTATAAGCATTTATATGAGAAACACTTATGTTATAAGCATTTAGTTATATTGTTTATTCAAATAAGGCCTTTGGAAACTATCCTTTACGTTGAACCTCTTATTCATAAAAAATAACATTTATGTGTTGTGATGGGCAGTGTAGATTTGAAAGTTTATATTGCTAACCCTGTAAGAGCTTCTTGATTCCTGACAGGAATGCATAAATCTTGGTGTTAGAAAGTTCAATGTGAACACTGAAGTAAGAAAAGCATACATGGACTCACTCATTACTCCAAAAACAGATCTAGTTCATGTTATGGCTTCTGCCAAGGAAGCCATGAAAGCTGTGGTTGCAGAAAAGATGCATCTCTTTGGCTCTGCGGGAAAGGCTTGATCTACAAATTTATTTACTAGGATTAATGTTGACTATCAACTATATATTATTTTACTATTATGTAATTTTCTTATAAAGAGTATTACCGCAATCTAATAAAATTTTAAATGAAAAATTGGTTTAAATAGTTTATTTTAAAATTTCATTTTAAGTATTTCATCTGTTTGTTATAATTTTTTTTAAATAATAAAATTTCAAAAAGCGATTAAAATTAAAAGTTATTTTGAGAAGTTCTTTATAAAAATCATTTTTAAAAGTTATGCAACGCACGAAGTATAAAAATAATTATTTACATATAAATTATACATTTTTAATATTGTTATAATTATAAATAAAAATTTGATATGTATATATTAATATATGTTGAATTTAAGTATTTTTAATATAAAAAATTTGACCTTAAAAATTTAAGGGACAAAATTCAAATAAAATATGAACATTTCTAAAACACCCTAAGAGAACGTTGATAATAAATATTAAGCTTTTCCTTAATTTAAAAAAAAAATTAGTATAATTATATAAATCACACACACAATAAATATATATACACACGTTTGATATTATATATTAACTTTTAACTTTACATTAATTCAATATATTAAAGAGAGTTTAACATAAGAATTGAATAATTTTTTTTTTTAAATAATATATTTTGTGTGTGTAATATTTTATATAAAATAGACTTGTAGTCTTTGGTCCGATATGTTTAAATAGACCTTTCTATTGTGACTTTGGAAGTTGAGTTTTGGAGGAGAAGAGAGGGATGACTTATTTTTTATTTTCAAATTAAAGATGTTATAAAATATTTCTTAAAATAAATTATGTAAACTTTAGATGTTCTATGATTATTTGTCATGTTATTTTTTCAACATTTTTTTTTAAATCTCATATATATTGACTTAATCCTCCAAAGTTTTCATTTCCAAAACCTTCCGAGAATCAACTCTCAAACATACTCTAAAGGAATCCAATATAGTATGACTTGCATTTTTAAAAAATTAACCAAGTCCAAAATCGTTACCTTTTAGATTCATTTATTTAATATGGTACAATATATTGGATTCAAAAAATTAATCAAGTCCAAAATTAATCAAGTACAATATTTCTATATGCGGCTTAATCAAAATTTAAATATGGTTATTAGACCAACGAAAATTACTATCAGCAGTACAAATTTCATTCATGTTTAAATATACAGTACAAAATGACTATTGAATTTGTAATTACTGAAATTTATAATTTGCGATTTGTAATTATTGCAAGGTGTAGTAGGATTGATATTTTTTTGTTAATGGTAAATTGATGATAAATTGATAATGGATGATTATTTGAAATTATTGAAAATGATAGGAAGAAGTTATTCCTCTTTTGAATAATACGTTTTTAATTTGACCAAAAGTGAAGAAAAATGATAGATAAATCGTGTCTTTTGGTGTTTAATTGATAATATTGATTTCCATTATAGGAGATTGCAATCATAATTTAGTATTCAAGTCAATGACAATTGGAAGATTATATTTATAAATTCAAGAATTTTTTAAATCTTGATTCTT
>JBBPBP010009780.1:29504819-29521189 GCA_037974735.1 Cicer chorassanicum
AAAAACAACAATGCATGAAGACGATGAACAAAACAACGTCGCACTCAGAAGATTATATCACGAACATAACACACACAAAATACTAAATCTATGTATAATTCATTTATTTAAATAAATGAATAAGAAAAATGATTTCAGACTAAAAAATGACTCTAACCTACTTTCTTCGTTAAACCAAAAAGAGGAGTTTAGGGGAAGCGGCTAGCTTAAACTTTTTTTCGCTCACCGAAAAAAGTATGATATTTATAACAAATACTAAAGATAAAAAATTTACACAAGATATTTTAGATAAATTTTATATTTAAATAAAATATAATAATTTATAATTTAAATAATAATTATTCATTAAAGAAACACTACAAAATTAATAATCGTAGCATGAATGGTAAAAAATTAAAATTTCTTTTATAATATGATATTGAGATAAATATGACATGAAATATTTGATTCTATTACAATTGATGGTCTATTGAGCCAGAATATAATAAATGGTTAAATTTGTTTTTAGTTCTAATAAAATTTTGAATTTTAAAATTTTAATCATATAAAATAAAAATACATTTTTAATTACTATAAAATCATCTAAAAATTACTTTAAATTCTTGCTGAAAACGAAACACGTGTAAATTGTTCTTTAATTTTAAAACTTTTGAATGATTTTTTATAGTAATATTTAGAACATTATTAAAAAATTTAAAACCAAAAAACAAATTCGGATAATATATGAAATCGACATCCGTCAAAAATGAAAAAAAATATTATTTTTTATTGGTATTTAATAGGTAATTAATTGATTGATTTCAAATTATATATATATATATATATATTATATTTTTGCTGATTTTTTAGTGAGATATCTTGTTGAAATAGTTTGAAAGTAGAATTGATGAAAGACTCACATGTCACATGTATAATGCTTGAACTCGGTTTTAAGTAATCTTAGTATAAGTTATATGATATAATTGAAATAAAATAATTGAAAATACATTTAAAATCAAATGTGACAATTAATTTAAAATAAATATTTTTTTACAAATATATCATTATTTTAAGAGAGAATATCAAATAAAAGATTAAAATTATATTCTTAACAAAAAAACAAATGGTGGGTAAAATGGAAAATCCAATATAACCGACACATTTTGTGATAAAAACCAATAGCCGTTAAAGACAACAACCTCGTAACTCACATATAATAACATTCTCAATCGAAGAGAGTGATATCAGTAACTCACCAAACTGTTAATCTTTTTATCACAATTTTCAAACACCCTTTTCCTTCAATGGCGGATCAGACCCAAAAAGCTGAGATCTTTGAACTCAACAATGGAACCATGCAACTCCTTGTTACCAATCTCGGTTGCACTATCATCTCCTTCTCTGTTCCTGGAAAAGATGGTTCTCTCTCTCTCTTGATTTTCAATTTTCAATTTTCAATTTTATCTTTTATTGATGTGGCTATGAATTGATTGATGATATTGTTTCTAACATTGAAGGTGTTTTATCCGATGTTGTTCTTGGACTTGACTCTGTTGAATCTTATCAGGTATGAATTTACCAACAAAAAAAACCCTTTTTTTTTCTTTCTAATTTTTAGTTTTTATTTGTAATTGGGTTGTTTAGTTTTCAATTGGATTTGCCAATGTCACTCGTGGGTATTATGTGTCACTTTTCAAAATTCTACCTTTCAAGCTTCAACATTGAAAATCCTATGAGAAATTAGAATGGTGTCTTTAGATAAGGTTTTAGAATCTGATCATGGTTATAATCGAGGTTTTAAATTGTGGTCAGAGTCACATTGCGGTTATTTATGTCACAATCCTTGATATTGCATTGAAAATTGCATTAACAAATGTTGTCAATGCAGCTGCAATTGCGATTGGGATATGGTTGTTGAGGTTCCAAAAGTCTTGATGTTGTGAGGGTTTGAAATAGAGGTATCGAAGGTGTGTCCGACACTAACACGACATGTGATTACATTGGATTACTTCATTTTTTCAAAAGATTACCAATGTTGACGTCTCAATGTTAGTGTCAATGTCGTGTATGTGTCAGTTCTTTATAGACAATAACAGTTGCAGTAGTGTCACGATCCTTGACATTGCAAAGAATTGCTGTTAAATATGGCCATTACAGCCTTAATTGCAGTCACTGCAGTTTCGACAATTTCAAAAACCGATATGTCACAGTCTAAATCGCAGTTGCAGACCTTTATTGAAAACCTCTTTGTCGAGAAATTGCAGTCACAAACCTGTTACTGTCACAATCCTTAAAGTTGCATAAAATTGTAGATATATGTTACTAATGTGGTCTCAAATTCAATTTTCGGTCGCAATTACGGGTGAGGACGACAATATCAAACCACACACAGAAATATATGTACTTATGTGTATGTATAGATGTAAGCATGGGTGTATAGTTTTTGGTATGATTGATTTGCTGAATTTTGTTGTTGTTGCTTGTTGCAAGCAGAAAGGTCTTGCTCCTTATTTTGGCTGCATCGTCGGTCGGGTAGCGAACCGGATTAAGGGTGGAAAGTTCACACTTGACGGTGTTGAGTACTCTTTGCCTCTCAACAAACCCCCAAACAGTCTCCATGGTATCAATTCTATGAACACACATAGTTCTTTATTCAAGTTTTTCTAGATTATGCTGACAAAAGTAAGTTTTGGCATCAAAGTGCTAGATTATGAAATGCTTAAATTAGATAATATTCATCTGATTAGGGTCTTGTTATAATGATTATGAATGATTTTATTAATATATCTATATAATATGTTTTGTGCTCTCTTTTCAAATTTCACCAATAACTAGATTTTGTACTCGTGCGATGCACAGGTCAGTTATATCGGAGATTCATATATTATGTATAATATAAACATACGAATGTGGTAGATATTACGTGGAATTGGAAATTGCATTGAATCTCAAGTTTTAAATCATTTTCTTACAACAATTTATGATTTTTGTTTGCTGATTTCCTGATTCTTGTCCAAATTTTAGGTGGAAATGTCGGATTTGATAAGAAGGTATGGGAAGTAATTGAATATAAAAAAGGCGAAACTCCATCGATCACTTTTAAGTATGACAGTCATGATGGGGAGGAAGGTAGTGTTTATTTTCAATTTCTCTCTAATTTTTAAGTATTGCAGTCACTAAGTTCCAATGTTTTAAAAACTGAACTGAACATCGAATCAACGAGACCTCTTGGTCATAGTTCAACCACCTTTAACCGCTCGAACCGAGATGAAACCGCGATCAAATCGCTATATTTGCGTCGTAGTAAAGGCCGGTTCCAGGTTCAACCGGTTGAACTGTCCTATTCGGTTTTTAAAACACTGCTATAATCTTCCATTCCCTTTGACTTATTTTTGTTTTCTATCATGCAAGGTTATCCTGGAGACATCACTGTTACTGCAACTTACACGCTCACCTCAAGCACGACTCTGAGGCTCGACATGGAAGGAGTGCCAAAGAACAAGCCAACCATCATTAACTTAGCTCAACATACCTATTGGAATTTAGCCGGCCATAACTCGGGGGATATACTTGACCATTCAATTCAGATATGGGCTAACCATGTCACTCCTGTGGATCAGAATACCGTGCCGACCGGCGAAATCATGCCAGTGAAGGGTACACCTTTTGATTTCACATCTGAGAAGAGAATAGGTGACACCATTAATCAAGTTGGATTAGGATATGACAACAATTACATACTCGATTGCGGCGAAGAGAAAGCGGGTTTGAGACACGCTGCAAAAGTAAGGGATCCGTCGAGTTCAAGGGTACTTAACTTGTGGACAAATGCTCCTGGTGTGCAATTTTACACTGCAAATTATGTCAACAATGTAGCAGGAAAAGAAGGCGCTATATATGGAAAGCATGCCGGATTATGTCTCGAGACACAAGGATTCCCTGACGCTATAAACCAGTCGAATTTTCCGTCTGTCGTGGTTCGACCGGGTGAGAAGTATCAACATTCTATGTTGTTTGAGTTTTCAATTGAATGATATATTGTTGAAGAGTTGGAGTGAGTAGTGAAATAAGGTAGACTTGTTCTGCTTATTATGGTTTTTGAGAACCTGAAAACTTTGGTTGCTCCTAAAATTGTTACTTGTGTTTAAATAATTGTTTGAAGTGTTGAGTGTCACAGTTTTATGAGCACATCATGGGCTGATTTATTTTATAACTCCTAAATTTTTACATCATACAGCGAAATTAATCCGCCAAATATTCAATTTTCTAATTATAGATTTGTTGTTTATTTAGTTCAACTTAACTTGAAAGATTAGTCTCGACAATTGTGCGCCGAAGTAATACCTAACTTAAAAGTATTGATTTGACTTATTTTAACAATAGATTTGAGTATTGTTAAATGCAATTTTCAGTTTTGTATAACTAAATGTATACCACATTGTTTATTATTTCTACAACTTTGTACATTTTAAAAAATATACACAAAAAGTCAATTGCATTACATTTATCACCAAAATTTTGATGTTCCAGAATAATTTCTCTTTATAAAATGAAACAACACCTAAGAAATTATATCGTTCAACAGCCTCAAAAGCACACTTGCATCCTGGAGTATTGGTGAATATTTTTCAAATATGTTAGAATTGTTTGACGAATTTAAATTGATGCATAGACCAAAATATACTAATTATCAATCGTTTAAATGAATTTATCTTGGAGAATTGAATATTTTCTTTGACAACTTTATGTGAGTATTTTTTTGCTAAAAAGCAATATTCATTTATTTAAATTAAAGAATACATTGAACGAGAACAACACAAATACAAATTTACTAAACTAAAAAAAGACGATTCTGTGAACAAATTCACTGGACTGTCACAACGAGTTGTTATGCTCTCCTGTTACAATATATGAAATGTTGCACAGGTATAGAGAATGAGAATGTTTTCAATGTTTCTGTAGTTCATCTCGAAAAAGTTGCACAAGTAATATTGAATTACATTTCATGAAACTGAAAAGTCATATAGCCAAAAATACAATCAAAACTAAATGAAATGTTACATTAGTAACTCATAATTATATCCACAAATTCAAGTCAAGTTGTATTCTGAGAAACCTAACATCATATCTTACATCGTCCGAACCAACTCGAGCGGTAATGTTTCCGTTGCCAGCTGAAAATTCAGAACAAGAAAATCGTGAAATGATCCTTCAAAGTGAAAACTGATCAATGATATGAGAACGAGAATTCAAAATGTTATTTGATATAATATAAACATGTATAATATTATACGTTAATAAAAATGAACCTACCCAGAGTCTCGGAGTTCTCGAGTCGGACTTCTTATGCAATTTTGATAGCTCTGACTGAAAGCTTATAACAATTGCAACTTTGAACTCAATTGAAAAGGGACTGCATGAAAATACAATAACTAACAAAATGAGTCCTTAAGATTCGGTATGCCATATCGATGAAATTGTTACAAGCATAAAGTAATTCATGAGAAGATATTTATGAAATGAAAAATGCCAAAGTCCAAACTCAAAGGAGTTGCATATATAATAGGAGGCAAGGCAATTTGGATAAACTTCTCTATAAAATTATGAACAATGAAATATTGAAAGAATTTTGCAATAAGTATTGAGCTTTTTGAACAATAGATTCTTCTATATAAATTGAAATTAGTTTTTGCATCTCAATTGTTTGAGAACGTCTCTCATTTAACTTCTCCATAAACAAATAAGGACTTTTCTATAAACTTATATTGCTTGAGAAGCTTCCGTAAGCTAGAAACTATCGTAACCCGTGTTGTCAAATAGTGGCTATATTGGCACTATAGCGCTATAGCATATCATAATTCGAACAAATCGTTATTGTTCTGCGATACGTTGTTTAATACAAAGTGTTGTGAAATAACAGCTAAAGCAGCGTTGTAGCTCTGTAATATAGAGGAATTTGAACAAACTGCTATTTTCCATGATCTGTGATTAACAACACTGATCCAAACAGTGTTAGGAGGCATTTGAATCTATAAGTTAATTATGCACTCATCATGTAAGAGCTTATGTATAACTTATTTCTACAATCGGAGGGAGAATGAAAGTAAATTGTGCGTGAATTGAAAACAAATTATGACACTAGAAGCTTATGAAAATAAGCTGAATACAACTTATGGACATGTCATAAGCTATTTTCATAAGCTCTTTCAAACACTTATGTCATAAGGCAAGTCAAATAAATTCTTCCAAACACCCCTTTAGTGTCAAACATTTGAGTCATTGTGAGTGTGTGCGAGCACGCACATGCTTTTGTGTGTGCGCGTGTTTAGTTATGGATATACCATTTATTCTATGAACTACACATTAGAGGAGAATTATCATCAACGAAACACATACCCAGCAAAGATTGTTGGACAGGTCAAAAGACGAGGAAGTATTACATAGATAGGCAGAGTCAAATTACGGCACACGTCTCCATCTGCTATCTGCTCAATAAAAGAGAGAATAAACAACTTGTTGTAAAGTGACATGCTGTTATACAAATCCATTATCACTTGCCTGAGTTGTTAGAATCAGAGAGGTCTCAGTCACAATTTTCTCTCCGTGAAGAATGGATTCAACGCGATATAACTGAATGTCAATAGACTGAATTGGAACCGCTGATGCTTCGACAGTTAGTTCACCATTAATAGGACTAGACAAAGAACACTGAGTGCAGATTTTTCCACTCACCCGAAAACCACCTATTCAACAATAAATTTTCATGACTCACATGATCCTTTTTCATTGATGCTTACACACTCTGGTTGGATAAAAAACTTAATTAAGTGCTTTTAGTATAAGCACTTATCATATAATTGCATATGTAGAAGCTATTTCTATAAACAAAAGATAAAATAAAGTCAAACTATTTCCACAACAGCTATAAGTTGTTTTCATAAGTTCTTTCAAACAATCTCACAAGTACTTTGTCAGTAGATAAGCACAAATAAGTCAATTCTAATAGATCCTTAATAGAATTCAGCTATTCAAATGCGCAATTGCTGAACATTTCCCTTATGATAAAAAAAAATTGATATCGTCAAATAAGATGAGAGTTACAAATTGTGAAATTTTAAGGCATGAAACAATTGCACAAATTTCTTTTCCTTTCTATGTTTTATAATCAGACTGAGATAACATGTACATTCTTTGAAGGAAAATCAACACACCAGATTTTAATTCGGGAAGAAGAGGATGTCTTTGAGTGTCCTGTGTAATGTAAAAGATAACCATCTCGGGAGAAATCGGTCTTTGTAGAAGATCACCTGAAATTTTCCACAAACAGAAGAGACACTAGTAATTTAATCATTCACAGATACATAAAAATAAATAATAGGGGCGAACGAAAATTATACCTTTATCACTTTCGATAATGAACTCCGTCGTTGCTGATAATGATTTATGCAAGTATCCGCGAGATATATCTACAGTCAACAAATACTATAGATGCTATCAATCACCAACTGGCTAAATTACGCAAAATATAAAAAGACAAAAACGAAAGAAAAATGAGTTTACAAAATTGCTAATGCACTTCTGTAAAATGAAAGAAATAAAAAACAATAGTCGGAAAAATAATAATTTCATCTTATCAATCATTTGCACAACAAAGCACTTTCAAATAACATTTTACCTGGATACTAATATCTGCTCCATGGAAAGTCTCATAAAATCTTTCTAAATTCTCATCTTGTTTAAGATTCAATGAAAATGGTATCTGACATAAAGATTGCAAAACTTACAATGAACACAAGAAAATAGGTAATATAAACCAAATAGGTTATTAAAGTGTTCAAAAATAATAATTGGTAAAGAAAAGAACTAAGATATTGCTAATAAAGATACTTTGATATGCTATTTACAAACTGTAAGACAGAGATCCCAATTAGCTCAGAAAATCTACACACAAATAAAACTCATGTATATATGAAAAATATTATTTTGATAAACTTAGAAGAAAAAAAAAAGTTATTGGATAAAATCTTTATATATGACAGAGAAAGCTACTTGATATATAACATAACAACAATTCAGGTTGGTTTGAATTTGCTTATTTGAGATTATCTATTGTCATAAGCATTTGTGACACTTCTTAGGAGAGCTTGTGGAAACAATTTATGACATGTTCATAAGCTGTTTTCAGCTCATTTTCGTAAGCTCTCTTGGATAGCTTATGAAGATAGCTAATATAAAAATAATTTGACTTTATTTTATCTATTGTTAAAAAAATAGCTTATACATAAGCACTTATAGCATAAGCGCTTAGTTAAACTATTTATCTAAATAGGTTCTTAAAGTATCAATAAAAAGCTTGTGTCTTACAGTTGGATGCTCGTCCAGAAATCAGACATTGATGGGAATTTCAAAGTTGACAAAGAACCAAAAAACTAAAATTCTCATTTGAGTAGGTCAATACTTTACCAATAAATAATAGAATTTGTGCTTTGATATTTATAGGCAATGGCATACAATTAAATGATTTAACCTTAAGAAATACCAGGAAAAAATCTACTTAAGCAATCACACAATATAAAACTGCCTTAAAGAGACACTATTACATTCATTCACTATTGATATACTACCTCTGTTGTACCCGAACCAATCTTTCCGGAAGATTTAACCTCGACGGTCCTTTTCCTGTTAAGAAGCCAATCATAAGAATCATGTGCACTTGTCCTAATGTAACCACAAGAATTTAATACATCATGAAAAGTTTCAGATTTTTCGTACAACAAGACTATATTGTGTTAATTGAATATGGTAGAAAACATTGATAATTATTTAGATATGGCTTGGCAAAAAAATTGAATTGAAATAAAATCAATAACAAAAGTGAGTAGTGTAAATAGGAGCCCCTAACATTACAATACTGACTTGATACAGTTTTTATGAGGCAACATTGCATAATCTTTGGATAACTAAAAATCTAAGATATTCACTAATCAATTAATGCTAATAAGTATACATTCTTCAAGTAAACCTTTACAAAGAAGTTTAATTACATTTTCCCATCTTACCACATGATAATAATACTGCTTAATATTTCTTTATGGTATTGGTATTGCAATATGATGACATACGATTAGATGAATTTGACTCCTCTAAAGTAGAAACTAAAGCGAGGAAATAAAGGGTTAATATTTCAAACATAAACAAGTCCACGATTTGTTAAATGCATGTTTATGTAATCAACCACTGATCATGCTTATGTGAGCCCTCACAGTTTTATCCTTAGTTAAACGGTGCCTCAATGGGTCGAGGAGAATAAGTGTTCATAAACTAGTCTTAACTTTGATTCTCAAACAATGTGAAACTTGTTAGTGTACCAGATCAGTAGCCCCTAGTCGAGGCTAAGGAGTTAAAGAGCTTGTCAGCCCTCGTGCATGGCTTAGGCTCTCCTTCTAACGCAATGTTAATACTCACTTTAAACTCCAACAAACAATTCACTTTAAGGAAACCAGATCCTTATAAAATTTCTGCTTAAAAATTGATTATACTATTCATGTAAACTTATCAAACTACTATTAAATTCCCTATGAATGCACAAAATCAATTATTTCAAGAAATTATTTATCGACTTACACAATTGGAATAGGCTTAATAACACCATAGAATGACTCAACAACCCCAGCTGATCCTCCACGAACCTTCAACAAACCCAATAACACAACAAAAATCAACAAAAACAAAATTCCAAAATCCAAACTACCAACAACTTACTAAAACCAAATTCGAATACCCTTTGGTTCAAATTCAACTGGGTCAAACAAATATTTGAAAAATGGAATAATTTTCAGCACAAAGTTTACATCTTTACATTATTTTTTATGAGAAAAGTAATTAAGAGTTGAACCTGCAAGTTGACGGATCCTTTGATAGTAAGACGAATTCCATAGTGAGAAATTGAAGATTGTGTTTTTAGAATTATTTTTCCTTCTAGAAGTTCCTGAAAATTCAAATCACCAAGAAAAAATTTTAGGGTCTAATTCACATAATATTCATATTTGTATATAATAATTGTGAGTAGAGAGAGAGAAAGAGAGAGAGAAGTGAAATTACGGAAGGACGATAGATACGATTGAAGCGAGAGAGCTTGAGGTGAACGGACATGGCAACTACAGAGAGAGAGAGAGAGAGAGAGAGAGAGAGTTTTAAGCTTTTTGTGTTGGCATCATCGTTCATGAAAAATGGCTTTTTTTTTCAAATATGAAAAGCAATTAAGAGTTTGAAATTTATAAAAAGTTATTGTAAAAATAAAGAAATGAAAAAAATGATTAAGATAATGGAGATAAAAATGCTAGTTTTTTTTTTTTTTAATGTATTTTATGTAATTCAACAAAAAGAAGATTCAAAAACTAATTTAATAGTAGTACAATTTAGACAAAATTTAAGTTTTTTATTTTGAGGAAAATAGATCATGGCATTTCATTAATAATCAAAGGAATGATACATAGAGGATAATTGTATTTAATTTAGAGATTAGTCTCAAATAAAATATTCTAGTTAACATATGGATAACTTGATTCGTTTATCTCTTGACAAACATCGATTAGGTTGAAATGGTTAGAAATAATTCTTTTACAATCTTCGATAATAATACATACTTCTAATATATTAGAGTTACTTGTGTGAACAAGATTTACCACATTTTTACATTCTATTTCATTAGTAACTCTAACTTGGTGAACCATTTCATTAGTAACTCTAACTAGGTGACATTGATCAAACCACCACAAATCATAAAGTAAATTCGCTACTTCTTCGCCCAATTCTGACAAACATCGAAGAATAGTTTAGGTGGTGCCAATGAGGAAACCTCTATTTTCGTCCTTAATACAAACACTTAAGTTCGAATTTAAACTTAAATTCTTTTGAACGCTTTGTCTTTAGGTTGATTCATTTCTTTTTGTTTTCTGTTTTCATTAACTTTATGAATTGACATCGATACTTGTGTTATATGTCATTAGCTTTGTATTGTTGCAATCAATCAAATCAATTTATCATAGAATTATATTATCAGAAAGTGTGGCACTAAGTGTTCAAAAATTGCTCCGAATTTAAGAACCAATAAGGTGCTTAAAAAAACTCTTCAAAGATAATTGTAAAATTACCATTAATAATAAAAAAAAATATTTGATACAAAATCATAAAAAGCATAAGCTTCTTTAATTTGTGGAAATCCTTTCAAACACTAAGCTAGACATGCATTTTGCTAATTGATAATAAAAATAGTAATGTATATATAAAAACCATAATAACTAGTGAACATCACAATTACTTCCATGTAGAATAGAATAGGATGCATACAAAACTATCTAGGCTAAAAGCAGAACAATTATTAATGGAAGGTTGTTCACACTTATCTAAATACATTCATTAGATGATAACATAAGAAAGAAGCATCAAATTTTCTTGGCAATGAACAATCCCCATATTTGCTCACCAGCTACACCTCTCATCTGCTTGGCCTTCCATCTTTCAACAATTTCATTGTAATCATCCTAAAAGTAAAGATTTCAATAAGTAATTAATACTTTGAAATTGAAACTAAAAGAAACAAGTACCTCAAATATAAGGGTTTGTTTGGTCTTTTTACATGTATTGTTTTCACTCTCAATTTCAAAATTGCAACTTTGTTTTAACTTTGTTTTCGGTATTTAAATATTTATAGAGAAACAATAAACTTTTTTATTATTTCGTATACAAATATTAAAAAAAAATAGTTATAGCGAAAACAAAGTGATAGTTCTGTAATAAAAGATAAAAATAGAAAATTCACCTCGGAGAAATCATTGATGAAATCATCTTTCTTGTTCTCAAGGGAATTTAATTCTCTTTGTAGAGTTTTCAAGAACTGAAATAAACAAAATTTGTTAGAACAACGCTAAGTCAATCAAATGTAAATTTCAAGCAAAGTAATTCATAGTGTAATTCATTGTGTGTGACAAACCAAATTTGTTTGATCCTCATCAATGACATAATCAAATCCAGCATTCTCAAGCATCTGTGGAAGATTTAGAACACGAATAGCATATATTAGTATTATTTAAAAAAAAATCGAAGACAAAAAAATTATTATTATTAATTAAAGTAACATTAATAATTATTTATATATGTCTTTAAGAAGATTTAAACTCTATCTCTTAAAGTTACAAAACCAAACTCTTAATACATAACTCACATAATATCATATTATAAAAGGAATAATTTCAAGATAATGGCACCAACAACATATGTTATCATACCTTACAATATGCCTTCATGTCATGGATATAATATCCTCTCTTTTTAATGTACTCTTCATATTCTAATGAAAGATTTCCAACACTTTTGCAATAGTCACTAATTAAAAGTGTACCTCCAGGCTTCAGCCACTTATAAAATGATCTGAAAAGTGTTGGTTTATCCTGTATTAATCCATAGAAGAATTTAATGATTAAATGCTACAAATAAAATAAAAGAATATTTCAAGCATATACTAAATAAAAATCTTCAAATATAAATTGAAATGTAAACATACAAAAGTGTATCATTATTCAATAAAAAATTGATCAAACTAAAATCTTAAATTATGCATAACTATATATGGATGATTAACTATATACTAATAAAATCTACAAAGTAATTAATAAATCAAATGTACTTCCTTACTTTGATGTGTAACAAAGTGTCACGAGTGTAGATTACATCAAATGTCTTTTCTGGATATGATTTTTTAGTGCAATCGACACATTCAAATTCAACCGAGTATTTGAGTCCAATTGCACGTTCAATAGCTAGAGAAATCATATTTATGGAGAGGTCAATTGCAATAACTTCAACATCAAAATTTTCAGCCATGTAAAAGTCACCTCCTCCAAGACCACAACCAACATCTAGGACTTTTTGACCTGGCTTTAGTCCTAACTTAGCCACAAATTCTTTTGTTGTTTCTGCTCAATCAAATATAAGCACTGTATGTTAGAAGTGTTTGAAATTTGCTATGAATGATTGATGACATCTTTGATATCATATGATTTAAGCATGAGATGTAATCATAATAAATACCGTGTTATGTCAAACGACATCATCATCTGAATCTAAATGAATGTGTTATTTGAACGTGGTCTACTAGTGAACCATCGGTAACAATTATCGGATATATACGTATTCTGATAAATGATTTAAATTGTAATATTTCTGACCATTATTACTGATGGTTTACTGGTGTATCACGTCCACTCTTGCAACACATGAAGTCAATAAAAACCATGTTCCTAAAGGCAAATGAATTTTCATAGAGACTTGTAGTCATAGCATTAATATTTGAGTACAAATCAATCTATTATGATTTTCAACTTTCCTTAATTCAAGAAAATTTGAGTTTAGACCCTGCCTGAAATTATCCTTAATCAGATTTTACTTACCTCTCGGTCAAACTACAAATTATCAAGATCCTTTCTTTAAGAAACTGAGGAATTAAGGAAAAAAAAAAAACTTCCCTAAATCCTTCCTTACAATGATTCGAAGTTACTTTTATAAATCATTTTAAATCTTTCATCTACTCCATGGCTCATGTAAAAATGATAAAAAACCATATGGTATCATTGAGGAATAACATTCTTACCAAGTCCTCCTGTGCTCACAAAGCCTTGACCATAAACTTTCTCATAGATTAAGATATCCTTATGATTATACTCAACACTATCTAAGAATCTTTGGAATCTTCTATCATCATGTGATTTAACTTTTTGCCATAGCCAACAAATCTGCATGACAAAAGTTTCTAGTTTAATCATATATTGTATATCAATTAAATAAGCTGAAATAATAGATCATATCATAGTTAAAATAAATAAATAAATAAACCTTTCATATCACCTGATTTTGATTCTTCTTATTTCTAACATAAGCTCCAATGCATTTGCAGCCAACAAGAGAAAGCTCAAAGGAATTTCCATTATCATCACTCATATGGCACTCTTTAAATACCTACATGAAAAGGGGAAAGGTAATGATCAAAATCAAGCTTTTCAACAATATTAATTTAGAAAATCAGGATTATGAATGACAATTTGGTTAAGTAATTGACTTTAATCCTTGACCTAATAACTTGTCTTTGTCATCAAAATTCCCAACCATGTATGGTTGAATACTATGCAGCAGCAATAAAGACACAAATATTAGTCACAACACTGACACATAGACACTAATAATATATTTCAAAAAATTAGAAATAATCAAATGTAATAATAGTGTCAGACTTGTGTCCGTATCGAAAACCAACACTTATCAGACACTAGATACAACTCAATCTAAAGTGTCATTAATACATATATATTGAATAAAAAGTTCAATCATGCATCAAAGGTTACTTTGTGTAATCTAAAGGTTCTATCTCCATAAAATAAAAGTCTCTGATATTCCATATGAGCCAACATTAGGTTGATGAAAACCTCATT
The DNA here is from genome assembly GCA_037974735.1 of Cicer chorassanicum. Classification (NCBI taxonomy): domain Eukaryota; kingdom Viridiplantae; phylum Streptophyta; class Magnoliopsida; order Fabales; family Fabaceae; genus Cicer; species Cicer chorassanicum. The sequence continues at coordinate 29,519,282 of JBBPBP010009780.1, forward strand.
TTTAAGCAAGAAATTATTTTTTTTACTGAGAGAATAATAATTAGACTCATAACAAACCTTAGTGTAAAATCTTGGTTCCCTATAGTGAGTTGGATTGTATTTTCTCTTTGAATCTCCAGATTGGTGAAAACAAGACTCTCTGAAGAATATATATCCATCAACTTTTAACCATTTCACCATCTTTTCAGCTAAATTTTCAACCTGGAATTAATCAATAGAAACATCAAAACCTTAAACAAATAGTAATGGAGCATAATAAGACAAATACATTAGGGGACAAAAATGGAAAATTGTCAATCCAAGTTGTCTATGGTCAAATTATACCGCAGTCAGCACAATCAAAATCATACAGTTCACATTTCGATTTCATCAAATCAAATTTCAAATAAAAAATGAAATACAAACAATTGAATCTTGATCTGACGGCCGAGATATACTGGTCGTAAGAGTATTTTGACCTAATCTAACCCATATCCAAAAATTATAAGCCTTAATTAAATATAAACATAATAAAAATGTCACCTCTTCATCTGAAAGATACATGAGTAACCAATTTGAGAATATCAAATCAACTGATCCTTCAGAAATATGCAAGTTTGGAGATGTGACATCAGCACACATGAACTTGACATTCTTGTGGTGTCCATTAATATTTTCATTCTGCAAATATATTATAGAGATTCCGTTAATTACTTCACAACTATATGATTTTTTTATTTTATTTTGACAAATATAAACTATCAATATTTCAAAGTGGTAACATTTGATGATTTTAAATTGCAGTTCACAGTTGTAATTACAGTTGTAATATTGTATATTTTGAAGTCTCTACAATATATCATAAACACAATTTAAACCGCATCGACCGAAAGTTTATAACGTAACTGTCACCGCAATTTAAAATAATGAATAACAAATTATAGTTACTTTTTTTATTGCACTCTCAATGAAGTCCACAGCAAGTAATTGCCCTGCTTTTTGAGCCAATTCACTTGTAAATCTTCCAATGCCTGCCCCAAGCTCTAAAATTGATTTTCCTTCATATGCTGGTAATAGGGAGAGTACCTATGTTATTTCAAATACATGAGTCCACAAATTAGGATTTGCTGCAATAAAAAAATGATAATTTTTTTTTATAAAAGAATTTGAAATTCTTTAAATCTATTGGATACTTTTGTTTTTGTTTTTAAACGGACAATTAATTTGTTATATTAGTATTTTTTTCCGTACTTAAGTTGAACTCAAATACTTTATTTATTTAATCTTTAACTCAAACTAGTTGAACTACACACTCACTCTTAAATAAATTGGATACTAATACAATAATATTCAAATGTATTTTTTATAGCAACAAAGTATTTTGAACTACTAACAAATATATGTATGTATGTATATTTTGTCCAAAAGAAAAAAGAAATACATGTGTCAATTTAGGATCCTTTTGATACGCAGAATAAGATAGAGACATGATATAATATAAAACAGCATAAAGATAAAATAAGACAATGACTTGATAAACATTATTTTATCAAACACACGTGATGACAAACATAATAATATTATTTTTTATGTAATGTATTTTACACCTCATCATTATATGATATGATATATATCATATTTATGTTACAAAATTATCATTGTGAAACAACTATATACTATTTTATCTTCAAAAAAACCTACAACACTTATCATTGTTAATATTATAAATTAACAAAATATAGTAAAAAATTAAATAAGTATTAAAACAATTTTATATTTAAAAAATTCATTGACACTACTAAATAAACAGTTTCAAAATTTAAAACAAATCATAAGCAACCAAGTAATTCTATTTTATTTATTAGATAAGGTAAATAAAGATATGATATGTAAATACATAAACTACCCTTATAAAAAAATTATATTTAT
>JBBPBP010009780.1:29586226-29608887 GCA_037974735.1 Cicer chorassanicum
TATATATATATATATATATATATATATATATATATATATATATATAAAGTAAAATTAATAATAAAATCGGTCAATACATAAATATTTTTTATCCAATATCTATGTGTGTTTTGATTTCTCTATTGCGGGATACGTAGGAGCAATGTCTTCTCTTGTCACACCTAGGAGTGTACATAGGTGCGGGTCGACCCGATCACCCAATCCAACCCAACCTGATTTTTACCCGTACTCGGTCATTTTCGGGTCCAACCCATCCGTTGAAAGCCGCTTATATTTGATTCGGGTAATGGGTTTAACAATTTGAACTCCTCGACCCGTAGACCCGACTCGATCCGGTAACTAGTTATATTTCTTTTAAAATTTTGTTTGGCAGCCCAGCGGTCAATAGAGTTTCATTACTCTTCTTGTTTAGATTTTCAGCTGCCCTCATCCACTTTCTTCCACACTTTTTGAAGTCACCCGCCTTCCACCTTCTTCTTTTGTTCCGCAAGTGCTCATAACTGATTTTTATACGAATTGGTTATAATAAGATATTATTAATAACTGATTTTTATATGAATGTTGATGCAAGGTGTTTATGCGTCTAACCTAAATACTTAATTTTTCTTGCAATTTAGCGTTTAATTTGTTTTGGCCTTGTAATCTTGTATATGCCTACTCATAAAATTCGTATCTAATTTTTGATTTGTCTATTTCAAAAGAGCAATTTAATTTTTGAGTTACTATTAATTTAAATGTTATATTTTGTTATAGTTTTACATAATAAAGGTATGAACGGAAAACTTATGCTTATAATGAATTTAGTTTAAATTTTTTGCATTTGTTAAATACAATTTTTTTAGTTAAATACTATTCATTTGAGTTAAATACTATTTATGAGCAAAAATGATTTTTATACAAAAACTTATGATGAATTTAGTTTAAATTTTTTACATTTAAATCTATTAAACTTTTTTTTTTAGTATTTTATTTGAAAATTGTAAATACTTTTACTATAAATAAATGAAGCACTACTGTTAAAAAATGATGGTAGCTTAGTAAACAAAAATGGTTGGTGAGTTATGTGTAATGATGAAAGTAATGTGGTGGACCAAGTAGCAATGCTAGTTGTTTTCTCCTCACTTTAGAAATAAAAATGATATAACTAAAATAATAATAAAGGATGCTCATTTTGTCTCATCATTTCTTAAAACCATAATTATAATAACATTAGAATAATAATACACAACTCTTCCAAAATAATTCATTACAGCAATTGAGGGCAGAATCGCCAATAGACTCCACTTTAGTCACCGACATGATTCACAATTGAAGATGTAAAAGGTTAGCAATCATATTCATAATGAACTTGCATTTTTCGTTTTGTCAAAATTGCCTCTTAAATCTATGAGATGATTTAATTGTGTACATAAATCATGGTCCCACTTATTTGAAAACCCCAATTTCATGAACATGTACCGCGACAATATCATAACAAGAGAATAAGGTCAAATTAGATTGGTTACTTCCATTTAAAGAGAATAATATATCTATCTCTATTTTGGGTCCCGTTATTAATGACATTGTTTGTCTCTGCCAAGGACGAACACCTAATGTGTTATTATGGAACCCAACCACCAAAGAATTCAAGGTCATTCCTCCAAGCCCTATTGAGTCCCCAGTAACTTACGAGGTTGAATATTTTTATTATGATGGATTTGGTTATGACCTTGTTAGAGATGACTACAAGGTGATTCGATGCATACATTATTTTCTGGATGTATCCGACGTTGAAGCTGATATGGAATGTAAGCCAGACGAGTTGTCACGCAACCACACTTGGGAGATATACAGTCTAGGAAGCAAACTCTTTGAGGAAACTTAATTTGGATTTGCCTCACAGTTGTTGCAATATTTCAAGAACCTTTGTATACATGAGTGGAGTGTGCCATTGGTGGAATAAAGATAAATATGAAGTATATATGGTGTCATTTGACTTAAGCAATGAGGTGTTCTGTCAAACACCTTTGCCCTCAGATATGAAGGATTAGTTATGATGATTTTGTTTTTGTGAAAAGACATTTGATGATATTAAATGAGTCCATTGCTTTGATATTAAATTATCTAGAGACGACTACTTTTCACATATCGATTTTGGGTGAACTTGGTGTGAAGTAATGATGGACTAAATTTTTCATTATTGGGCACATTCCTTGCATTGAGCATCCTATTAGAGAGGGAAAGTGTAACACTCCGGCCATTACCGTTACCGGCGATGCTACCTCACAGTCTTCTCGTCCCCCTTAAGGTTCTTGAATTGGAAGTTTGGGTAAAATTAAAAACAATTGTAATGTTTTAAATAAATTAACCAATTTTTAATGATTTTGAATTGTTTGAGAATCTCACCTGTGCATAGTTTCAAAATATAAACATGCTTGAAGGAGCCAAGCACCCAATGCATATTTAAACATATTTTAAACTACATAGTTTTGTTTCATATAAGTATAGTGATCAAAGAAAAAGGTGCAACCACATATAAGTATAGTGATCAAAGACATTATTGTTGGTATTTCATATTTTAATTTTGATGCATAGTTGTTTAATTCTTTTTTGTTTTTTTTATAACTCTTCATTATATGTATATTTTTCATTGTTTTTAATTAGTTTTGTTTATCTTTAATCATTAGTTGATTTAAGGAGTTATTTGATATATTTTGTTGATTTTAGTTCTTGGATTCAATAAAATGTTTATGTTCATATTTCTTTGATTAAGTATAATTTTTTTTTCGTAGTTTTGCGTTGTTTCTTTATTTAGTGCAGTGCTGAATTTTTTTGAGAAATCAACCTAACTTATGTGAAGTATTTCAGACATATCTGGAGTTGTAGATGTCCAATTGGAATCAAACCAAGTGCAAATGAAAGCTAAGATCCATATCTACAGCTTTTCATAAAGATACTGAACCAAATTTGAACTCAAAATAGGAGAACAACGTAGTAAATGTCACACACCAAATGATGTGCGCTTGAAGCGCAAATTCTCGCGCCTAGGACAAATTTCTACATTTCTGACATTTTTCTTATTATAAAAGTTCATTTCTATTACTCTTATTAGTTTCAAATATTCTTTTAATCAAATCGGAAATTTTTTGTTCAATTTTAGTTATTAAACACAATTCGATAGTAAAACATAATCCTTGAATTCGACACTCGGTACTACTGTTTTAATTATTACTTGCAACAATTCAATATATTTGTTGAAACGCTATCATCTTTTTGAGATTGTTAAGACAAGGTGAATATTAATTGCCCCAAAGTTGAAATAAAAACTAACAATATTCAATGATTGTTTAAATATAATTGTTTAGAAACTCGTCTAAAGTGCAGGTTTTGTGACAAAATGACTGATTTTGCCATGTTATAATTAATGCAAGTTTTGACAATAATACTTAGTCATAATTATAGAAATTGAAATTTAGTACAGTATTTGTGAAATTAAAGTGCAAGTTTTGTGACTAAAGAGTTTTGTTTGAGGATTTGGATGTATTGTATTTGCACATCTCTTGCTTTTCATTTATAATATTTATTTTCTATCTTTTGCAAAAAAAAATAATTATAATGCTTTGCTATTTTATAAAGTTATGTAATTAATTACATGTACTCTGTTTTTCTCAATCACCATATATTTTGTGTGATGATTTCATGCATCACACAGAATCGGATAAAGACACTGGTTAGATATGATACGAAATTTATGTAATAGACACTAACTATAGTACCTCGATTTTGTCCAGCCAATGAAATATATAATTTTAAAAATAAGTCATAAAAAATTTAATTCAAATATTTTGCAATAATTATTAAAAAATCTAGAAAATAATCCTTTTATAAATCTAGCTCAATTTTGAGTTTATATCTATGAGTGTTCACATTATATTTTGTCCAAAAAAAATAAGAATAAAATAAAATTATAATAAACAAATAACAAAATCAAATCAAATATAACATAACCAAAATATAAAAAATAAAAAACTGTGAACTCTAATTTATTCTGCTGCTACATTAGCTCCCCTCCCCTATTTTCAGATTCACTTTTTTCTTTCTTTATATTAATAAAACTATCATCTTCACCATTTATGTGAGCAATCAAAAATAATTTATTTTATTGATGTTACAATTATTTTGGAATATATGTTAATTAATCAACATATTATTAAAAAAAAATGTTAGAGTAATAATTATAGTTATTATTTTGAGGAGTTTTGGTTAAAATTAAATTTATCTATGTTAAGAAAAAAATAATATTATGTTAAAATGAGTATTTTGGAGAAAAAATTTCTAGTGTGGACCAATAAAATAAATTATTTGTTTATCAAGGAATTTTAGAAGTACAATATTATGAATTTTGAGTCACATTATTATTTACACCATGGGTTTCGGCCTACTCTGGTTTAGGCCCTTTAGATTTGTTACTGATGCACCTACATTATTTCTAGTTGCACTCCCTCTCTACAACTACAAAAAATTCTGCAACGCAGACTCCTTCTCCCTCATGAGATTACGCCTTCACCCATTCTTTTTGTGATTCATTGCCTCCATGGTTGGATAACCATCTTCATCAATCACCTTCATCAAACTTGAATCCATGCCTATATGATGCACACAATACAACTATGACCATGAACTTTGTTCTGCCAGTACCGCCGACGTCTCAAGCTGTTGTCGACCACCATAGCGAGTGCCACACGACACCATCATCATGTTCATGTTGCTCACATCTCTCTCTTTCATTCGCAACCTAAATCAGGACTCAAAGCACTTTATTTCTTTTCGTCAAAAATCACATCACCGCCTTTGGGTTGAGTTTCTGGCCATCACAAGTATTACCAATGAAAACCGATACCATATTTGACTCACGAAACACCCTCTTCCATTACTTATGCTTGAAGTCGCCAACCGTTACACTTTAAAAAATCGGTTTCCACCATTGTCACGGCTGTTTTCTTGAATTCCGTCTAGCACGTTCATCGTCTTGAAAAATTGATATCGTTTTTGGATTCCTCTCGTCGAAACCTTCAAGAAGCACTACTCATTTGTCTGTTTCGGTGAAGTTGACGTCGTACCCAATCGGCGCTCTTACGCGTCTGTGAGGCCTTTCCTAATAACTTTTTCATTTTGTTTTGAATATGTTTCTTCTCATAACATTTTTATTAATTATCTAACATTGATTTTTATGCTCCGCGTAAATTATCAACCATGTTTCATTGACTCTGCAAATTCGTCGATGCTTTTGGACTCGTTGTCGACATGTCATGATTGTTGGAAATTGTTCTGATTCTTATATCGTACGGAAGTGTCAAACTGAGGTATGGGGTGAGAGTGAGTTCGAATTAATGAGTGTAAATTAAGTGAAATGAACGGGAAAACCGTATTTCCCATAATTCATTCGGGGCTTGCTGTGTACGGCTGAATCCCTATGAGTAATAATTGACTAATAAAGAAAAATTTGAATTTGGTGAGGTTAAAATACGAGTTAGAAACTTTTATAAGGTGTTGTTTGCTTTGATTTAAAAAATTGTGTGGTAGTTCAATTATTTTGGAATTGTGTATTTGACGTATGTTGTGTTTTGTTTATATCCATCCTTAATAGTGTTATATGATATAAAATGTGATGAATTGTAATTATTTGCATTGCACTTGACGTGATATGTGTGAATGATCTAGCATTATTACATGTGAGTGAAAATCCTGTATTGTTGGAGTTTGTGTATTATGATGATAATTTTTGAATGTAATATATGACTACGAAAATATGCAATAATGATGTGTACTTGTTGACTTATGATGTTACCACTTGATGAATATCATGAAATGCATATTGTGTTTAATTGAAAAGCAAGAATTCGACCTGTGGCAATAATGATTCTCTTAATGGAGTGAGTAGCCTAGGCCAACGAGGGGAGGTTTTGGATGTTATTTGTTCGAAGTGAGGGTTATCTTGTCATCATATAGGTAGGGCCTAACAAACCTAGTGATTTTGGGGAAGTACAAATGAATGAGCCTGATCGTGACAGTTTGCTTTTGAGCCTTAAGGCAAGATTGTTAGACCTTAGAGGTATTCAGGTGGGGAATTCCTAGGTGACTTGGAGGTAGCACTCCAAATGTCGGGAGCTACCATGCAACACACGTTTACTTCGACTGTCGCGTATATGTGTCTCGGGTTAAGATGAGGGGAACTATGAGGACATGACCAATTTGAATTGTCCGTCCACTTGTGTGGTGGCATAGTATCAAGCCTCCTAACCAAGTACTTCAGAGTTATCGGTTGGTGATCCATGCTCTGATAGGTTATATTGGGTGGGAGTAATTCGTTTTGTTTTATCGAGTTTTGAACTAATTTTTGTTTTGTAAACTCTATCGATCAATTGTGTTATATTCGATCTTTTGTTCAAAGATAAAAATTAATTATCTCTAAGTTTTGAACATGTTTTTATGTCATAAATATTTGTTTAATAAACCTCAGCTATATTCGATATTAAAGGATTTTTATTGGAAACATATCTAATGTGAAAAAGGTGTATTACGTGAGAGTGGGGAAAAAATTTGTCATACATTAATGAATATTGAATTATCTAATATGTTTCACACTATACAATTGAATGGGAGAGCATGAATAAAATTTTCTGTTACAAAAACACTAACACCGTTAATATGTTTTTGGTCTTACCAAATGTTTGTAAGAATGTGTAACAGAAGTTCTCCTCCTCATTCAACACAACAACAACAACAATTTGAAATACCTTACAATTGCATCGTATTATAAAGAAGTACCAAAAACATCTTGTAATCCTCCAAAGGAATGCTTCTTCCTCTTCAAATACTAGTGGCCTTACGTCACAAAGTGATTATTAGTTTATACAATTTTTTTTCAAATATTAGTGGCCTTACTTCAAAAAGTGATTTATAGCTTATACAATTTCTTTTTGTGTTTAAATGTCGCATATATTGTCTCTATAGTGTCACGCTTCCCCTCTGCTCTATTATTTGGGAGACGATGATATTTTTAATTTAAGAGATATTTTATTACTATTTTCCTAAATTATTTCTTAATTTTTTTTGTCAACAAAATATTTCTCAACGTTGAATTAATCAGCCGTGGGATTATTGCAGTAGAGAGGTCTATAGGTTGTTAAGTCATAAGCATGAACAACTCGAGAAGACCACTAATATTTGAAGAGGAAGAAGCATTTGGTGCTTGCAACTAATTCTAGTTTCAACCCAAACATCTCCCATACCGATAATTTTACATACCCTTTCATCACCCATTTTTACCGTGTCAAAATCACCAACACTGTAAGATGAGAAGAAATCAAGCCTAGGAGTAACATAATATGAGGCACTCGGATCAATAATCCAAGTTGAATCCTGACATGGAAGGTTTTATGGAATTATCATCACAAACAATGTAGACATTATTAACAGATCCAACTACTATTGTATCTTTGTCATTTTTCTTCTCTTTGTCTTCGTCTTTTTTCCTTGATTGATCTCTCTTAACGAATTTGCAATTTATTTTTATGTGACCTGCTTTGCCACAATGATAGCATATCACATCTTTTCTAGTGTTCGACTTGCTACGACTTTCAGAGTTGTCGCGTCTATGAGAGTTTTTAGATTCACTTCTCCCCTGTGACTCTATAATTAGTGCTTCTTACTTTGAGGAAGAACCAAGCAAATCACATTCCTTTCTTCGAGCTTCTTCACCCAACATGCTCTATTTAACTAATAACATTTTCAGTTTTACACTTGGAGCTGAATTGGTCAATGTCACAACACAGACTTCCCAATTATTAGACAAGGAACTCAACAATAAGAACGCTTCCAACTCATCATCTAATTTAATATATGTCGTTGTCAACGGATTCACTATATTATGAAAAATATCCATATGCTCCGCCATTGAATTCTCATCTTTGTATTTCATATTCACCAGCTTTTGAATCAAGAATGCTTTATTTTGCACATTCTTTCGTTCATACAACTCTTTTAATATGAAAAATTATTTTTACAAATGCTCTCGGTTTCATGGACCGATTTGAATTTAGTAACAAATATTGACCAATATTTTTGGTAGTTTTTAAATAATTCAATAATTATGAAAAAAAAACCATTTTTTTATAATATGAAAAAACATAATGAAATAAGTCCAATATACACACAATAATCAAACTTTTTATGATGTCTTTACCTTATAGGATTACTTATCAATTAATCAAGATACGACAAAATTTTTATGATGTCTTTTTCTACATATAATTAGGAAGCATAGGTAAATTTGTTTGTGTCAAACGGTTATTCACGTTCATATAGCTTTGCGAGCAAGCTCCATTGAGATCACATTGCAAATTTTCCATCCCAAGTCTTCTTTAGAACATACGCTATCGATCGGTACTAGGAGTTTTGAATGATAAATTCATCTTTGCCACATAGCATTTGAGAAGACGGAGATGAAATCTTTTACAATTGAAAAGGTTAGCGATCATATTTATGATGATCTTGCATTTTCTATTTTGTCTAAATTGTCTCTTAAATATTTGAAATGATTTAATTGCATATACAAATCATGGTCCCTCTTATTTAAAAATCCTAATTTCATGAACATGTACCGCAAAAATTTTATAACTAGTAGCTGCTCTCCTTTTGAGGATGCTGCAATATTTCTCCTCTTACAACAGAATCCTATAGAAATCACACATAACGTGTTATACTCTCTTTCTGGAGAGAAGTGCGAGAATAAGGTCAAATTAGATTGGCCACCTCCATTTCAAGGGAATGATAAAACTATTTTTATTGTGGGTTCTGCTATTAACGGCATAGTTTATCTCTACCACGGTAGCGCACCTAATATTTTATTATGGAACCCAACCATCAAGGAATTCAAGGTCATTCCTCCCAGTCCTACTCATTCCCTGATAATTTACGGGGATAAAATATTTTGTTATCATGAATTCGGTTATGACGTTGTTAGAGATGACTACAATGTGATTCGACACATATATGGACTAGATGTATCTGACACTGATGATATGGAAGATAAGCAGACAAGTTGTCACGCAACAATACTTTAGAGATCACACACACACACACACGACCTTGACTAAAATCTTAAAATTTCTAGTAGTTTGCAACATGGTAGTAACTTGTAAGACACACACACATCACATGACCTTGACTAAAATCTTAAAATTTCTAGTAGTTTGCAACATGGTAGTAACTTGTAAGATTTTTGTAACCACGTGGTTTAAAATCAACTTCTTTTTGACTTGTAAATTGTAAAAAGAGACATTGAAACATGTTTTGCTCCTCTTTGCATATGATTTCAGAAGTTTAGCACACAGGTTAAGGAGGTGACAATTTTTTTGCTAACTCATCTTATTAGTTAGTTTGATTAACGAAATGTATAATTTAAGTTTCTTTACTTTTGTTTCATTAGTGTTTTGAAATAACAACTCAAATAAAAAATAAAAAATTTAAGATTTAGGTTAGGGTTTGATTTGAAGAAGGATAGAAAGAAGAAAAAAATATTGTCTCAGTTATTTGGAGATTAAATCTTAAAGTGTGAGTTCTTTATTTGATGTTGTTGTTGTTGTTAGAGATGAAGATATGAGTTTATTTAAATATTTGAGTTGTGAATATATGAATTTTCTTGAAATTGGTAATGAATTTTATGGATTTTGTTTAAAGATTTTGATGAATTTTATGAGTTTCTATATAAAAAAAAGGATAACATTGTGAGAAATTTTAAGACAATCAAATCGTTACTCAAAATTAAATAAAGAACCAAATAAAAATAGGACCGATGAAATTAAATTAAGGGATAACGGGAGGTATTTTGTCTAAAATTTATGTACCATCTACGATTTTCCCAATCTGGGTCTGGATGGTATGTTTTGGGTTAATTATTGGTAAATAATTGCAAATTATATCAATTTCTTTTGTGATACTCCCTCAAATCACTATTATAAGTAAAAATTAGATCTTAAATCTTTGATCACTATTATAAACAAAAGTTAACTACTTTTGAATCATTTAATATTATTCTCAGTGCACTCTTCATTTAATTCAAAACAATTAATCTTTATAGTTATGTGTTTGATATTAAAAAGAAACAATTTAATAAATTTAGCTTGTGTTCTGCATGAAATTTATAAAATTAATTGTATTTAACTAACTACATTTCTTAATACCCGCGAAAGTAGTTTTTTATTTTATTTTTATAATAGTGATCGGCGAGAGTACTTTTTAATATATTATTTGTCGGGTTTAATGACCATCACTCTCAATGTAACAAGTTTTACACTGACACAAATCTAAACTATTGATTGAGTGATTATTTAATTATGATAGTTATAATTATCTAGTGAGATGATAAAATCAAACGTTTTTATTCACTGTCAGCGTAAAATTAGTTTACACTAATAGTGCATCATCATTGTTCTCTTATTTATATTAAAATATCCATCTAGATATGTAATTTCTTTTTACTAAATCTATATATGTAAGTTAATAATGTCATTTCATTAGAAAAGACCCATGGTATATATTTTTTATGTTTTATTTAAATATTAAAACATTTTCATAGAGATATTAATATACTTACATATACAATGTTAATCCTTGTATGACTAAGATTTTCATCCTAAATTTTTGTCAAAAAATAAATAAAGAAGAATTCCATCATAAATATTTTATCCATATTAATTTTAGATAAACTTCTAAAAGTCTATATAAGAATGTAGATATGCTGTTTTACTCTTAAGGTTTAACTTTGCTTTCACAATTGTACATAAAAAAAATACGATTAACGTGGGCAAACAAAAGGAGAATAATTTTATTTTATTTTTTGATAATGAAGAAGAAAAAAGGTATGGACTTATTGTTTCATGGGTTACATTGCAATGACTATAAAATATATTCCTATGTCTCAAACCTTCTTTGCCTAACTATGGAGGATTTGGATTACATGTACTAAACACTCGATGTACTTGTGCAGTCGGTATAATGGTGATCGGACAGTCAAAAATTTAAATTCAAAATTAGAAAAATAGATATAAAAAGATAAGGTGGTTACATGATTCAAAACAATATCTAAAGCTTCCTTTGAGGTTCTCCATCATCAACACTATATATTGTGTACAAAATGGAATGCGTGCGCAAAAGAAAATTTATAAGTATTAACTTTGTTTGGATAAACAAATTAATTAAGCACTTATAACATGAGTGCTTATCATATGAGTGTTTTTATGTAAATTATTTCTATAATAAAAGATAAAATAAAGTTAAATCATTTTAATATAAGCTATTTTTATAAACTATTTTGAAGATAAAAATGAGTTAGAGGCATAGTGTTAAAGTTAAAACAATAAAAATGAGTGATGTGTACATGTATATGGGATCCACTTAAACACCACGATGAAGGATGGGGAGTTGGAGATGCTCTTAAATCGCTAGGGGTTTGCTCAAATGGCATAAATATGGAGGGACAAATTTGAGAATTATGAAAATATAATTTGAGTTATTGAAAAAACTGAAAAGACACAAACTCATAAAACTGAATAGCTACATATTTGTTTATGAAGCATGCATATAGAGGTTAAAAAGCTGATATGGCAACCATTGAACTAATGCTTTGGCTTTTACATAGTATAATATTAATATATATAAATAAATAATAGATGATTCAAATACATTAATGATCATGAGTACTATTATATAGATAGATACTTCATGACTAGATGTGGTAATGCAAAATGGTATATGTCTCACAACAACATTTGAAAGAACAAAAATGACAGCATATTGAAAAGACTAAGATATCAAGATACATATAGTATATACACAATTCTAAATATCAAGATCTGTAAGAAAGATGGATGACGAAAATCTCTATAATTATGAAGGTTGGAAAGACAGTAATGATCTTCATTAAAATTTAAAATGAATGATGGTAATAAAAAAATAAACCTCCCAAAAAACAAGATTTAAAAACTATTGTTCATTGTGCAAGTCATCAAATCTAGTATACAAGTTTACTGAGTTTGAATCTAGAAACTGCAAACGAATCAAAATGTTTAATCAAAACTTACAATGCAAGAAGGCATGCAGTCTCAACAATGGAGTGCTTCCTTCACCTTTTCTATAATGCTCCTCAAGAAGTGTAAATTGTTGCTTGTAACATATCACTGATCAAGCACACTGTGTAATAAGATAACACAGAATTAAATACCGAAATCCCACACATGCAATAATTTTAAAGAACTCACTTTTTTTATGCCAAACAAACACAGACAATTATCTAAGAATTAGAATTTATATTTCCATCCAGCCTTCATTTTATACCATAGTACCATCACATATAATAGATCAAAAATAGAAGAATACACAAATTAAATACATATTCATAACTAGTAATCAAAGATCATTGTTACAAATATTCAAACCCAAATAAGTTTTGGGAAGAAATGACCAGAAAGACCAAAAACACACAGAGAGAGCATTAATAAGTTGAGGACATATTCATGTTTTTAGATGAGCTTCACTGCAGCCACCACTACAACCGCTAGTAAAAAACACAACACAACAAGGTTATGCATAGCGTCTCGGGGCCGCTATGCAACACTGCTATTGACTACAGAGTGGCCACATGATTCCGTACGCCATTTTATACATCATCACAACAACATAAATTAATTATGAAACCTACGACATAAACAAGGAGATGAAGTTTGAGCACACAGTAAAGTATTAAAAAATCGAATTAGAATAACAGAAGAAGTACCAAAGTCAGAACAAGAACTTAGATTGTACTAAATATTTAGCTTAGGAAATAAATTATTTAGAAATCATTGTAGAATAAAACCACCAAATATCTTAAAAGTATGGAGAAGACAATAAATTGCATAAATTCATTGAAATATATGGTCATTCATACCTCTTGATAATCAGCTCTCTTACATCATCTATTGTCACTTTTCTACTTTCAATTTCAAACTCAAGTTGAAATGAGCTGAGTGGATGATTCATGGTATTTAGAGCAAGCCCTGCCAAAGGAATATCTCCCTTGTACAACTGAAAAATCAATTTCATTGCAATAAATCAAAACATACTCCTCTTTTTAGAGCCCTTCTATTTATATCTCAACTAAACCCTTCCTTACAGTAGTAACTCTCATTTAATATCTTCCTCTTTCTCCCAGTGTACACATTCAATATCCTCCTCCCACTATTCCTAACAATGCCTCCCCCAACTGCAATCTTGCATGTAAACTAATAGATATCTTCCAAGAGGCTTCATGTGCTGGTTGCTTCTGTCATTGGACCAAGAAGCATCCAGCAGATTTGCGACAAATTTGGAAGAAAAAGGGATAGTTATTCAGGAATAAAAAAAGTCAGACACTATTGTTGTTACAAATATCACAATGAAACAAGCAATGTTTAACTTCTAATCAAAACAAACATAACAGTGAACCAAATTCACTAATCCTGTAGTATAACTATGAAACGAAAATAAAAATTAGATGATCATATTCAAATCCAAATAACAAATTGTAACTAGAAAGCATCTCATCTAGTTTTGCTTTTACATTAGACCTCTAACAACCATTTCTTGAAGAAGTTTTACTGCCTTATCATTCTGGTTGTTTTCAAACAAACAACGAATGATAATATCGTAAGTTACAGCATTAGGAAGGCAACCATTGTCTTCCATTTCTGATAGCAAGGATAATGCTTCATCAAGTAAGTTCTCTTTACAAAGCCCGTCAATCATAACAGTATACATCCTAACATCCAAACGATAGCCTTTCATCAGAAGATCTTCATAAACCTTTTGTGCATCTTTAAGTCTTCCACTTTTGCATAGTCCATCAACAAGTATTCTGTCCGTACACATATTTAGCTGAATTCCACGTTCTTTGATTTTCGTCAATAATGCAATTGCCTTGTCAACATGATTGTTTTTGCACAAAGCATCTAATATGGAATTGTAAGTGATCATGTCAGCAGCTTGACCTTTATCATGCATCTCATATAAAAGATCCCAAACTTCAGAGATTCTCCCTGATTTGCAAAGTCCATCAATGAGGGAACTGTATGTTATAGTATCAGGCACCATATTTTTGAAACGTATTTCTTTAAAAAGATCCATGGCTTCGTCCACCATTTTATTCTTACATAATCCATTAATCATAATACAGTAGCTATGAACATCAGGAGTCACTCCCTTTCGGACCATGGTGTGGAATACATATTTCTCCTTGTTTACTTCATCAAGTAAGAAATAACCATCCATTAAAGAATTATAAGTAACAACATCGGGTTTCATATCTTCTTTTATCATCATAGCTAACACACTTTTAGCTTGTTTAACCTCTCCTTCCTTAAAAAAACCATCGACCAATATATTAAAAGTATAAACATTTGGGTTGATGTTTTTCAACATCATTTCATTTAACATACCAACTGCTTCTTTCAATCGACCCACAATGCAAAATCCATATATTAAAGTACTGTAAGTGGCAACATCAGGAGATATTTTCTTGACAACCATTTCAGAATATAAATCACATGCATCACTAATAAGCTTATCTTTGCATAGACTATGAATGATTGGGTTGTACATTACCACATTAGGCAGCTCTTGTTTCCCCTATTTTACATAATCCATTGATCAAGGTCCCGTAACTAACCTGATCAAGCTGAAATCCCTTAGCTATTACATCATCATGAAAGTGCAATGCTTTCATAACATTACCATTAAGACAAAGACCTTTGATAAGTGTATTAATCGTTACAGTATTAGGCTGATAACCAAGTTTGAGAATTTTTCCCAATACAGAAAATGCAAAATTGAGTTGACCTAGTTGACAGAAACAATTAATAAAAATGTTCAAAGTAACTATGTCAGGTTGAATTCCTTTGAAAGAAGGATTAGGGTGAGAGTATAATAATCGAATTGGAAGAAAGAAAATGGAAGTAGGAACAGAGTGTGCATACCTTATTACCCTTAAAATTGACATTCTTCTTTTTGTTGATTGCAACCAACCAAACTCGTTATGTTCGATTCATATGTTTTGCTTTTGGTTTTGATGTGAGTATCTTCTTTTTTGTGAGTAAATTGATAGTAATTATAACAATAAACATTAAAAAGGTTACCTAAGAAAATAAACTATTAAGAAATTCAGCGGAATTAAAAAATGTAGAGGGTTAGAAAAGAAATAACTTTAAATATATTTTTTATGTTTGCAATTATAATTATTTTTATTTTGGTTATCGTAATTTTTTTTGTTTGACACCCTAAAGAAACCTTTATTCTTCTTCTTTGTTTTGTTCTCATGAACCTTTATTCTTCTCTTACACTTTTTTCCCAATCATGGAAAATAATGGATAATTTAATTATTTTATGTATTGTACATAAAATATTAAGTTAAATTCATCTATAATAAAATCCGGCCTAAAGTAAATTATTCTTTTTGGAGAGCTAAAATTTATGTATAATCATCTACCTTAATTACTCATGTATATTGATATTTTAAAATGACTCTTCAAATTGATTTTTTTAATCAAATTTGTCTCTCCGTTCATATTTCTAGAGACTAGAACGACATTAAATTAATAATATTAGGAACTGATTTGAAATTGAGTAAATAATATTAAGAAAATATCTTATTTGGACGATTTCAAAATGGATTCTCCATTCATTCGACAAAGACGATCAACAAAACTTAGCGATCTGCTGGCGAACTTATTCCAATTCAATACGAGATCTCAATATTATGCCTTGAAGAGGACTCGAACCTCCACGAAGTTTAGCACGAGATTTTGAGTCTCGCGTGTCTACCATTTCACCACCAAGGCATCTTCAAAGTTTATTATATTCCATAAATATGATATCTATCTATTCTTATGTATGTAATATATGATAAAGGTGGAGTTTTAGAGTATTTTTTTTGTTCCGGAAAGAAAAGAGGATAAATGCAAAATCAAATGTTCATATTGCAGTAAAATTGGACATCTGGAATTTGCATGTTACCTTAAAAAAAGAGATGAAAAAATCAAGAACAAAATGATTTTTCAAAAAGAAGAACGTTCTGGAACAAAAACAGAACTTTCTCCAGGTAACTTTCAAAAGGGAGAATGTTCTGGAACAAAAATAGAATTTTCTCCAGAAAGTTTGAAAAAGGGAGAACGATCTGGAATTTCATCAAAATCAAGTTCAAAGTTGGTTAAAACTCAGATTTCGAAACCTTCTCCAAGACCAACAACAAAGTGTTCCTATTGTTCCAAAAACGGCCACTTCGAATCAACTTGCTATTTTAAAAAGAGATCAAGTTTTATAAAAATCTTCTAAAAGAAGATATACTAACCATCAAGGACCCAAACAAATATGGGTACCAAAATTATTACTAACTTGTGATGCAGGAACATCATCCAACAATCAAGAAAGAACATTGATACATGAACAAAGCATGCTCAATACACATTAATGGAAAAGTATGTTGCCTCCTATGATTACAAAAATTTGGAGTGTCTATAACTTTTGGAAACATTAGCAAAGCAAAAGATTATGAAGAAGAAGAACATTTTGGACAACAGCAACATAATGCTTCTCAGGAAACTGAGATTGATAAACAATCTCTGTTTTATTCTCCTCCTAAAAGCTGGAGAACGATAAAGGCAAAATCTAAGAGAATGATCAATTTAGGCAAAAAGGTTCATTTTGGAAGCAGTACCAGAACATTCTCCAGAAAAGCATAACATTATGCAGAAGAGCAGAACATTCTCCAGAAAAGCTGAACATTCTTGACATTTTATATGCAACATCCAATCAAATCTAATGTTGCCTATTGTGATGATAAGGTTGAAAAAACATCAAAAACTTCTTAATGAGATTGAACCATTTGCTTTTGGCACTCCTACACATATCTTACCATTGACCTTTCCTCTAAAAACATCTCCTCATGATCAAATTATTGGAAGAACTAATTGGAAGGATATAGTACGAAAGTTGTTGTTGGAGGTGTAGTTACAGTGGTTGATTTGCCTCTGAAATACATAAATGATATTCAAATTTCCTTTAGAAGAAGCACATATTCACATTGTACTCTTGTCTAATTCAAGTGATTCTTTGGATCTAATCAAGGTATATCCTGATCATTATTACTTCTTAATTCATTCATGGAACTCAAATCATTTTCTACAAATTCTCCTATTTATGTCCTTAAAAACATTTTTTATGTGAACAAATCTCTTTGATCGCTTCAAAAAATTAGTTTTGAAAAACACAAACTTTATTAGCATAAGAATGTTTTGTAAAAAGAAAAATTATATTTGACATGTTGTCACATTCATCTTATTTTTGCTTCCCTATATGCGCTCACTATATCTTGTTCACATTCATCTTATCTTACTTGTGTTTTGGAATTTTGAAGGATATCAATTTCAAAATATTAATGGGGAGTTTTTTAGAAAATGTTATTTTTCTTAAAACTGGAGTCTACTCATTGTTTTCTATGTGCAATATACATTTCCTTTGTATTCTCCAACCTTTTTGTGTTGACAAAGGGGGAGAATTATTTTAGATTTTACGTTGGTTCAAAAATCTGAAGCATATTCTGAGAGGGAGCTTTTAAGCTCTCTATGATTAAAATTAGAAATAAAATTAAAATTTAAATTAACAAGTTTGTCATCATCAAAAAGGAGGAGATTGTTAAGACAAAATCTCAATTTAATGTTTTGATGAAAACAAACAAAAAGTTAATTAAGAATGTTAATTATGATTCTAAATGTTATGTTAATTTAACTTGTGCTTTTGAGTGTATTAATTCAAAGATAGGAATCAAGCAACGCAAAGAAATCAAATAAAAACTGAAGAGAACATTCTTAACAAAATCTGAAAAACGGAGAATGTTCTCCAGTTTCAAGAATGATCATCACTAGTTAAAAGAAGTTTTATCCTCTGGATTTTACATCTATATCATCAACACTTGGCAAGGAACAAAGTGAGATGATTAGATTCAAAGAAACTACTCGAATTACAAAAAGAGAAGATCACAAATTAGCAAGACCAAACAGATCTGAACCTTATCTAGTTTGACTGTCAAGAACGAAGAACATTCTTGACAGCATTCTGATCATTCTCCAACATGTTAACATTAATCTCCAACATGTTAACATCATTCTACAGCATGTTAACACTAATCTCCAACATGCTAACATCTTTCTCCAACATGTTAAACATCAATCTCCAGAATGATAACATCAATCTCCAGAATGAAAACATCAATTTGCAAAAAGTTCTCATCAGTCTCCAAAATGATCAGATCAGTCTCCAGAATGATCATCAGTCTCCAGAATTTTCAACATCATTCTCCAGCTGACTGTCATCATTCTCCAAACTGTTTTGGTAGAATCAAATCTCCAGATTGAAGCAATATCATCAACAAATATATTTGAGGTATAAAGGATCATTAAACGCAAAAGAAATCTGATCAAGAACGAAGAAAAACTCCCAGTCAAACAGATTTCATAAAGTGTTCAAAGACATGAACATTTTTTAATTCATATAAATTGGTCTTTGGTCAAAACTGACAGAGCACTACCAACAACTCTTTTGACCATTATTAAATGCTCAAAAACACTTATAAAAGGAAGACCAAGCTCAAGGAAAAATCATATAGCGCTATCGCATAGTGGATTTTGACAAATCATCTACGAAAACCACAACAATATTGGATTTTCACCATTAAGACAATAGCAATTTCTATTTCAATTTTTGGCTTTTTAAAAAATTAGAATTTTAAGTTTTTAAAAAATAATAAAACCAAAGATTTTGCATAAGTGCCAACCATGGTCTAATTTTATTTTTATGAAACATGTCTTTTACATATATAACTTATTTATTTAGGCCTCTATGCAACTTCCGTTGTTTGATTGCAAAACTATCAGCTATTCACATAACAGATCTTTATTCTTTCGCTATTTTTTTGAATCTATTATTGATAACACTTTCTTTAAGTTTAAAAAAGTTAAGCTTCTATTTAAATATTCATAATCTTTTTTTATGTCTATTCTAGACACATATAAAAAACCTAAAATAGTGTACACCATCAAGTGATTCAGAGTATGCATTAGAAAGAGTGTATTCTGTTGTGTGTTTATGTTTATATCTTGAATTCTAGTTCATTTTTGTTTACATGTTTTGTTTATACCAAAGCACCTTTAATTTTTTTATGTTAAATATCATTTCCTCGTTGTTGTTGTTTATTCAAATTAAGAGAATACATCGGTCGAAAACAACACAAATACAAATTCGTTAAAATCAAAAAGGATGAATTAGTGAACAAACTCACAACACCCATGTTAATAGCATAAAACTGCAAAATACCTACAAGTTTGACAAAATTAGAGTGGTTGGACTACTCATGCCTCCGAATCTGCAACGTTGATGACAATGTAGTCATTGATGGAATATGTCTGTACAAGATCAAAGTAAATCTGAACAAAATGAATATGAAAAAAAATCAAACTTCGCACTTAGTTGGGAGGATAAAAGAAAAAACACGAAGAAAAAAATGATTTATGTGAAAATCAATTATTTAAATAAAACGATAAAGAAAAAATGATGTAGAGGCGTGATTTTGGACCAAACATAGTTTCAAATCGCCCATCTTCTGTGATGAAGAATGTGGAGACAAAAGACTGGTGGAGAGGAGATCACAATTAGACCTACTTTTTTTCAGACAAAAGAGATTGATCTTAAAGGGGATGCATATTTGTGAGACTCTCATTTACAAGGAAAGTCTTCTTTCCATTAGACAAATATATGATTGATTAGTTTAACTTTAACCATTTAACTCAAGAGCTTTTATGACGATGGTTATTAATAATTTTTCAAGTATACCATAAAAAATATGAAGTATATGAGAAATTAAAATCTAATTAATTATATGAATCTTGTTTTATGAAATTTATTTTGATGTTTACTCTCTTTCTGTTTTCAAATTGTTAGTTTTTTTTTCTTTTTAATTTGATTTGTTAGAATGATATTTTGATGGAATTAGTAATTCATGAAATTTAGGGAAAGCATATATATATGTGTGTGTGTGTTTGTGTCTGTGTTTGTGTCTCTTTGTTATATGATTTCAGAAGTTTAGCACATAGGTTAAGGTGACAATTTTTTTGCTAACTCAACTTATTAGTTAATTAGTTAAGATAATCTTTGTTGTATAAATAGCTCTCTATTGTATAATTCGACTAATGAAATGCATAATTTAAGTTTTTTTTATTTTTGTTTCATTTAGTGTTGTCAAATAATGGCTATAGAGCTATTACATAGCAGATTTTGATGAATCCTCTATGAAAACCGTAACACTGATACCTTGGTGTCAAGAAGCTAGCAAAATGTTATAAAGCTTTGAAATTTAGTATTCAACACAAAGACCATCCTACTTGGCCGAAAGTCCCTTCTTTTGTAGTGACCAAACCAGCATGACTTGGTGGATTCTTATCAAAGAACTCCCTGATAAATGCATCAACCTGCTTCGCGATCACAGCCATCCTATTTGGCCGAAAGTCCCTCTCTGAAGCTGCCTTTATGTGATGTAAGAAACAGAGTTACATTACAAGTCAAGAGATTGGAAGGACATATATGTGAAAAAGATTAATATTCAATAAGATACTTGTAATTGTAGAGTCATAAGCAATTTTATATTATTATTTTAGGCAATAAGAACTGCTCCACATGAAACAATGTGACTGCGAATTATCTAGTTGCAAGTTAAACTTTGAATTTTTGCTGATAATTGCTAACTTCACGAACAAGTATAGAGTACTTATAAAGGAAAAAAAGAAAAACTTTCAAAAAGTAACAGTATCTCATGCCTATGCAAAAAGATTCATGGAGATTGGAAGAAATGCCATCAAATAAAACTAAGTAAATTTAACTGTCATTTATACATGAAGTGTTCCAACATACTCATCCTCCAATTGAATCAAATCAATGCTCAACAATAGATAAATCAGAAGTCAGAATTCAGAACTCAGAAGCAAACACAGAAACTGTAAAGTAATAAAACCAATACCTTGGACAGGTCCACAACAATGTACATGTATCGTATCAAACCCTTATGTATAAGCTCTCTCCCAGGCTTCAAGGCCATCACCATTAGCTTCATCTTCATCATGATCTTCTACTACGATTCCATTAAGTGGTCTCCCAGCAATGTTATTCATGATTTCTAGCCCAAAAGATGCAACAGTTAATTAACCGAAGGAAGAAGTTGCTGCAGTAAATTACTTATTTTATCATATTTCATTCAATAGAAAACTTTTAAACACTAAATGAAATATACTGAAACATTAGCACTTAAAAAAAGAATCCTTGTGTTACCATTCAATGTGAACCTTCAGCACCCCAAAAGATAGCAATGAACAATTCACACACAAAAAGGGATATAAAAGAAACAATATAACTTTATCATTGAAATAAAGTAGAAATTTTAAAAGCTAACACAATAGAATTAAAATAAAGGTAAAACAAACTACATAGACTTCATCATGGTGGAATCAGGAAAATTGAAATGCTTAGACATTCAAATTGGTGAAGCTAATTTTGATGCTGCTACTGAACATAATAGAAGAATAATAATTCAATGAACCAACACACCAAAAATAAATCAAACCAAACTAAAATGTTCAAAATAAGAATCAAAACAACCATTGAAACAACATAAAAGAAGAGTAAATAAGAGAAAAAACATGGTAAGGACGAATAGAAACAAACCAGAACTAAACGATTGAGAAAGAAGGAACGACGGTGTCGGGTTGCCGGAAAACGCTGCCGGAAGGTTGATGGTCTTGGGTGATGCCAAAGTCAGGATGGTTTTGGGATTTTGGACTTTTGGGTGAAAGGGTAGATGGAACAGGAAGAGACGATGGGAGAGAAGGTAGAAAGAGTAAGGGTTTCTATGTTTCCTATTTTTATATTTGATTTAAATATGTTTTTGGTCCTCGCAATTTTTTTTGGTTTACATCCCTGTAATATATAAAAAAAAATTTTTGGTTCTTAACGTTAAATAGACGTTACAAAAACGTTAACTGATAAAAGAAAACAGTCTTTGGTCTCTGTAAATATAACACTTTTCAGTTTTAGTCCCTCCAAAATATTTTTTTGAATTTCATTTTTACAATATTCAAAAATCTCCTTAAATATAAAATAACATATAAATTGATCTTTATTAATAATAAACTTATGTCAAGTAATGTTTAAAATATTTTCACTTCAATAATTTAAAATTTATTAATCTTCTGCTTTATTTATTTATTATTATTAAATTAATTTTCATTTTCTGTTTCATAAAAATCACTAAAATCTTCTGTTTTATTTAATTATTATTATTAAATTAATTATAATAGTATAAAATAATGACTAAAATAATTTTAAATTTAAGCTTTATAATTTTAATTAAAATTATTTTACGCTTTAGATTTTTTCTTTATTACTTAAAATAAATAAAATATATATTAGGTGATAGATTTATTTTAATCATTATTTTATACTAATATAATTGTAGTTAATATTATATTAATTTTATTTTAATTATAATATTATATTATATGTTTATATTA
>JBBPBP010009780.1:29609361-29636573 GCA_037974735.1 Cicer chorassanicum
GGATGGTAGTAATATTGTGTTTGATTTCCTTTATTTTCATATACTTGTTATGACATAGTGATTATATATATATTTATAATGATTTAGTAATTAATATAAAGTGTTGATGTTATATTTATTTATTTTATAATTTCAACTATTCTCTAACGATGGTAGTATTTTAATGTGAATATTTTGAAAAATAAGTATAATTATAGTGATTATTTTTAATATGATAGTTTTAGTTATTAGTAATATATATATTTTTTAAAGGTTAGTTATTTTAATTACTCTAATTTATAATATATTAGTAATGTTTTGAAAATCAAATGGTGGTTGGAGGAGTATTAAAAATAATATTAAATAATTATTAATTTTGTTTTAGAAAAATAAATATAATAATAGTAAAACATAAAATAAATTAGGAGACTAATGAGTTTGGTCCATGTGTGTGAAATGTTTTAGTGTTAATAAAATAAAATAAATAAGAAAGAGAGATGAAGATCTGCAGCAGCGCGGAAGTAGGAGGAAATCAAGAAACACAAGAAATTAGGTTATTGTTTGGCACAAGTGATCGATAAAACTGTTTCAGAAAAATTTCTCTCTTTTTGTCTAAATTTTAGTATGTTGTTCCACTAATTTAGTTAGTCAATTAAACACAGATTTTTAATCATTCTAATATCTCTATAAAATATCTTTATGAAATTTCTTATTTTGCACCGTTATTAGCTATATTATCCACTTATTATTTTCTGGGTGTCGAATTGGATCGATTGAGAACGAGAAATCAAATGAATGGAGGTCTTTCTTTGGTGGACTCAGATTAGTGTGTGAAAGCGTCGAGATAAGGTAAGGGTGAGAGACCGTTTGAATTCATGAGTATAATATTATGAAATGAATAGGCAAAATGTATTTCCCAACGATTCATCTTAGACTCGCTACATACGACAATAGCCATTTGAGTGATAAATTAATTAATATGCTAATATAGAGATTGTGAGATTAAAATATGAGATATAAATATTTATAAGGTATTGATTGAATTAATTTCGTTAAATGTGTAGTATTTGATATTATTGTGATATTAGGTGTCGAATGAATTTTGTGCATATATTTGATTAGACGAGTTTTATGTGATATGATAATAAAATATGGATGCATTGTATTGTATGATATAAGTTTATGTGATGGTGATGATGTATGCTTGATGATAGTAATGTTATAAATTTTGATAAATTTATGTGATGATGATTTATGATTGACGATAGTGATGTTATAAATTTAAGATAAATTTATGTGATGATGATGATGTATGATTAATGATAGTGATGTTATAAATTTGTAATAAATTTATGTGATGATGATGATGTATGATTGTAATAGTGATATTATAAATTTGTGATGGGTTTATGTGATGATGATGATATATGATTGTTAATAAAAATATATTTTTTATTTATCTATTAAAATTTTAAAAATTTAATCACTCCAATATTTTTTTTAATATAGTTATAGATTAATAATACAATTTTGAATATACCTTGTATGGAGGAAAAGAGAGCTTGGAAAAAGTTCCGTGAAACTGTAATCAAAATCTCTTTAAAAGTATGCTAACAAAAAAAAGTAAAATAAAACAAATCTAATTCCCATTAAATAAAATCATTTCTTTTTATTTTCAAAAAAACAACCACATTAAATGATAAAACGTTCAAGCCATTTTTTGTTTTATTTTCGTGGTATCAATAATATATGCAAGTTTCAATAAATAAAAATTCAAAAAATCGAATTAATAATTAATTAATATTAATACATTATTATGTTACAGAAACTTAATTACTATTCATATGTTAATGAAATTCTAATGGTCGCCAAATGGCAAACTTGCCATAAAAATATGCTTGTAATATTATTATTATTATTATTATTATTATTATTATTATTATTATTATTATTATTATTATTAGATTACACAATCTCTTTATTTAATTTCCTGGTTCATACAAAATTGACAATTACATTTTCTGAGCAGTTAATTTCTCGCAGTTCTTCCAAAACAATTCATTACAACAATTAAGGGCAGAATCGCCATAGACTTCTCTTCAGTCACCGGCACGATTCGCAATTGAAGATGGAAAAGGTTAGCAATCATATCCATGATGAACTTGCATTTTCCGTTTTGTAAAAATTCCCTCTTAAAACTATGAGACGGTTTAATTGTGTACATAAATCATGGTCCCACTTATTTGAAAACCCCAATTTCATGAACATGTACCGCGACAATATCATAACAAGAGAATAAGGTCAAATTAGATTGGTTACTTCCATTTAAAGAGAATAATATATCTATCTCTATTTTGGGTCCCATTATTAATGGCATCGTTTGTCTCTGTCAAGGACGAACACCTAATGTTGTATTATGGAACCCAACCACCAAAGAATTTAAGGTCATTCCTCCCAGCCCTACCGAGTCCCCAGTAACTTACGAGGTTGAATATTTTTATTATGATGGATTTGGTTATGACCTTGTTAGAGATGACTACAAGGTGATTCGATGCGTACATTATTTTTCTAGATGTATCCGACATTGAAGATGATATGGAAGGTAAGCTAGGAAGCAAACTCTTGAAGGAAACTTAATTTGGATTTGCCTCAAAGTTGTTGCGAACCTTTGTATACATGAATGGAGCGTGCCATTGGTGGAATAAAGATAAAGATGAAGTATATATGGTGTCATTTGACTTAAGCAATGAGGTGTTCTGTCAAACACCTTTGCCCTCAGATGTGAAGGATTAGTTATGATGATTTTGTTTTTGCGAAAAGACATTTGATGGTATTAAATGAGTCCATTGCTTTGATCTTAAATTATCTAGAGACGACTACTTTTCACATATCGATTTTGGGTGAACTTGGTGTGAAGTAATCATGGACTAAACTTTTTATTATGGGGCACATACATTGCATTGAGCATCCTATTGGAGAGGGAAAGAATGTTGATTTATTCTTTAGAAGAAAAATTGATGAAATAGTTTGGTTTAATTAGAGTACTCATGATTGAGGAGCTTGGTGTTAAAGCCTTAAAGGGGAAGTATATTGTTGTCAAGAGTGTCATTTACAATATAAAAAAAGTCTTATTCTCATTGGAGGAACATACGATTGATTATTTTTTTTTGTTTAATGTTAACCATTTTACTCAAAAGGTTTATGACATTGGTTATTTAGATTTTGTGATATATCATAAAAATTATAAAGTATATGAGAAATTAAAATCAAGTTACTGATATGAATCTTGTTTTACTAATTTTATTTTGATGTTTACTCTCTTTCTATTTGCAAATTGTTTTTATTTTTAAATTCTGTTTGGATTCACTTATTTTAAAATTTATATAAATTTATATAAGTTTATTACTAATTTTCGTAAAGGTGTTTGAGTAATCTTTGCAAATATGACATTCTTTGTAAAGATGTTTGAGTAATCTTTGTAAACACGACAAATTTTCGTCCAATTTCTATTAACTACTAAGCAGCATTACTAAACTTAATATCCTTTCACTTTCCAATAAATTTGACTTCCTTATAAGTATTTTATTATTGTTGCATGGAAATGAATCTCCACTTTCTTAATAATGACTCACGGAGAGGAAGGTCCAATCTTTCTAAAGCACAACATTTTTAAGCAAAGGAATACTCCACCTCTTTCGACGTTACCTCTTTCAAATTATCTGTATTAATTTTTTTATGATCACAATACTCCTACTTAATTCACATCTTTTTCTTAACAAATAAAAATAGGGTAATTGTATTTTCATCTCGATCCTGGCTTGAATTGGAAGTTTGGGTAAAATTAAAAACAATTGTAATGTTTTAAATAAATTAACCAATTTTTAATGATTTTGAATCGTTTGAGAATCTCACCTGTGCATAGTTTCAAAATATAAACATGCTTGAAGGAGCCAAGCACCCAATGCATATTTAAACATATTTTAAGCTACATAAAATAAAATAAATAAAAAACATAATCAAGATCTGAAGAACAGTCAAAACTATAATATCCTTTAAATTAGAGATATAAACAAAAACACATAGTAAAATATACTCTTTCCAATGCATACTCTAATTCACTTGACGGTGTATACTGATTTTGGATCCTCTAGATGCACCCAGAATAGTCATAAAGAAAGAAAATGAATAGCAAAATAGAAACATAACTTTTTTAGACACAAAGAAAGTGCTATCAATAACGGATTCTAGAAAAAAGCGAAACACTAAGAATCTATTATGTAAAATAGTAGATAACGTTACGGTCAAACAAGAGAAGCCGCATAAATACCTAAATAATCAAGTTATACATAAAAAAGACATGTTTCATAGAAATAAAATTAGGTCATGGTTAGCTCTCATGCAAAATCTTCGATTTTATTATTTTCTTAAAACCTAATATTCTACTTTGTTTTTTCCTGCTATTGTCGCTATTTCGGGTAGCAAAAATTGGAATAGTGATTGTTATTATCCTAATAGCAAAACTACAATATCGTCGCGATTTTTATAATTGATTCATCGAAATATGTTGTGCTATAACGCTATAACGGTTATTTGACAACAACAAAGTTATACATTTCATTAGTCAAATTATGTGACAGAGAGCTACTTATACAATAGAAGAAGATTGAGCATAAATAAATCATGAAATGCAAGACTGTACTTCAAATCAGAGACAGAAAGTAAAACATAAAAAGATTAATGAAATTCGTGCTTACATTCTTATACCAAAATACATTTAACAAATCAAATCATATTTTATACACAATAAGACGCCAATGTGAAAGACTGCGAGAAACAAACAAGATCCCATTACGTAAAAAAATTATCAAATTAAAAAAAATTGAAAACAGAAAGAGAGTAAACATCAAAATCAATTCTATAAAACAAGATTCATATTAATAACCAGATTTTAATTTCTCATATACTTAATAATTTTTATGATATACCTGAAAAGATCTTAATAACCACCATCATAAAACTCTTGAGTGAAATGGTTAAAATTAAACTAATCAATCATATATTTGTCCAATAGGAAGAAGACTTTTTTTGTAAATGACAGTCTGACAAGAATACGCATCCCCTTTAAGACCAAGCTCCTCAATCATTTGGGTATTGTAATTAAACCACACTATTTCACCATCTTTTCTTCAGAAGAATAAATCACCATTATTTCCCTCTCCAATAGGATGCTCAATGCAAGGTATGGGCCCAATAATGAAAAGTTTAGTTCACGATTCCTTCACACCTAATTCACCCAAAATTGATAAATGAAAAGTAGTCATCTCTAGATAATTTAATATCAAAGCAAAGGACTCATTTAATACCATCGAGCGTTTGACCACACATACAAAATCATCAAAACCATCATACATATCCGTGGGAAAAGGTGTTATACATAACACCTCGTTGCTTAAGTAAAATGACACCATATGTAACACCCCAAAATTTATAATAAACTATTTTATTATTGAAATATGATTTTAAATAATTAATTTGATGTTAAAATTATTTTAGAATATAAGTTGATTAATTTTCTTTATATGTGCACTTTCTATGATGTTCTAATCTTGTACATATTCGACTAAATGAGTGATATAAATAACAAATATTATATTTTAATATTTTATATATTTTTCTAGAAATAATAGTATTTTAGTGTACATATTTTATAAAATAAGATTTTAAGCGATTTTACGTGAATATATGTTTTTGTAGTTAAGTGTGCACATATTTATATTTTAATTATTTCTAAGTATTTCTTATTGTAGTTATTTATTTTATAAATAATTATCTTGGGATAGTAGTAATATTGTGTTTGATTTTCTTTATTTTTAAATAGTTGTTATGGGATGATGATTTTATACGTATTTATTAAGATTTAGTAATTAATATAAAGTATTGATGTTATATTTATTTATTATATAATTTCAATTTTTTTTTCGATGGTAGTAATTTAACGTGAGTATTTGGAAAAATAAGTATAATTATTGTGATTAATTTGAATATGAGAGTTTTGATTATTAATGTATTTTATTTTATAAAATATTAGTTTTAAAATATTAGTAAATATTTTTGTAATTAAATTGTGTTTAAAAAAATAGTATTGGTAATTATTTGTTTTATTTAAAATAAATAAATAAACAAAAGAAAGGAGTAAATGTGTTTTATGGGTTAAGCCTATATGCAAAAGTAAACTATAATTAAATAATTAAAAAAAAATGAATTGAATTGAATTGAAAAGAGAAAGTAGAAAGAGAGATGAGCCGTAGGTTAAGAAACGGCAGCAGCAAAATTGAGAGAAAAGGAAGAAAATTGGTACCCATCATCGATAACTGTCTCAGAAAATTTTCTTCGTTTCCGCCCAAATTTCAGTACGTTGTTTTATACATTTAGTTAGTCAATTAAACACACTTTTCCAGATTTTTAACCATCCCAATTTCTCTCTAAAATACCCGACTTCTCCGTTTGTGAAATTCTTTATTTTGCACTGTTCTTCTTCACCGTAAGTCCGATTTGAGTGAAACCAACGCCAAAACGATCGTGTGAAAAGTGGCTATATTATCCACTCATTGGTTTTCTGATTTATGGTAATTTTCCTTGACCGAATTTCGAATTTAGTTTTTAGAGTAGTTTCTCATAATTTATTTTTGACGTTCGAGTTAGATCGATTGAAGAATAAAGAGTCAAAGAATAAAGGTTGTTTGCTGTGTGAAAGCGTCGAAATAAGGTAAGGGGTGAGAGAGCGTTTGAATTCATGAGTGTAATATATTGTGAGATGAACGGGAAAACCATATTTCTCAACGATTCATCTGGGGCTTGCTACGTACGACAGTAGCCCTTTGAGGGATAAATTAATTAATGTGCAAATATGGAAATTGTGAGATTAAAATATAGAATAGAAATATTGGTAAGGTGTTGATTGATTTAATTTCTTTAAATGTGTGGTATTTGGTGTTATTGTGATATTGAGTGTTGAATTAATTTTATGTATATGTTTGATCAGATGAATTTATGTGATATGATAATAAAAGATTGATGTATTGTGATAAGTTTATGTGATGAGGTACGATTGATGATAGGGATGCTCTAAATTTGTGATGAGTTATGTAATGATGATGTGTGATTTACAATAGTGATGAAAAGATTGAAGTAACCTCTGATGTAATAATTGTGATTCCAATTTGTGTTTGAGATGATGGTCTTAATGGAGTACCATAGGCCAACGAGGGGAGAAAATAAATATTGAGAATTTGTGAAGTGGAGATTATTTTGTCATCATATAGGTAGGCCCTAACAAGCCTAGCGATTCCGGGGAAGTACAACTGAATTGAGCCTGATCGTTGCGGTCTACTGTTGAGCCTTAAGGCAAGATTGTTAGACCTTGGAGGTATTCGGGTGGGGAATTCCTAGGTGACTTGGAGGTAGCACTCCAAATGTCGGGAGCTACCATGCAACACACGTTTACCTCGATTGTCGCGTATATGTGTCTCGGGTTGAGTTGATGGGATCTATGAGGACAGGGCCAATTTGAATTGTCCGTCCACTGGGATGGTGGCATAGTATCATGGCCTCCTAACCAAGTACTTCAGAGTTAGAATGGTACCACATTGTGAAGTAGTGTCTAAGCTCATGCATAGCATTGCATTTTCTTGTGATTGTTTTGTTAATATTAATATGTGTCGTGTGCGATAATAATTCTTCATAGATGATTTGATGTTATAGTGAAATGTATTGACTTTCCTTGAGTGGTTTTGACTTTATAATGTTGTGTTTTTCTTTGAAGAATGTTTGTCTAATGATACGGTTTATTTAGAATTAATTGCGTGTTCTCCTTACTTATATTATACTATTAATATGATTTCAAAACTCACCTCCTTCGTTCTTTGTGGTTTACTGGCATGGCCCTGCGTTTGCGAAATCGCAGTTATTACAGGTTAATGAGTCTTGAAGTTCAAGTTTGGGAGAAGCCCCGCTCTGATAGGTGATACCGGGAATGAGAGTCATAAGTTGTATTTTTATTTTTTTTAATTAGAAACAACTTTTTGTATGAAACCTTATAACTAGTAAATTTTTGAAATAAAATTAAGAAATTCTAGTTAAATCAAAGTTTATGGAGATTGCACTATTTTATAAGAGGAAAAAAGTTTAAAGTGTTCATTTTGAATTTTGAGGAATGTGATATCTCAAATTAATTATAAAAGTTTTTATTTCCTTGAAAACATATTTGCTTTATCCGCTGCAAATTAAAAAAAAAAATTCTATTATAAATTATTATATATTATTTTGGGGTTTAGGGTGTCACACCATATATGATTCATCTCCATTTTCTTTTCCCCAATGACACACTCCATTCATGTATATAAAGACATATGACACATCATTATGACATTGAGGCAAATCCAAATCAAGTTTCTTCCAAGAGTTACTTCTTAGACTATATATCTCCCAAGTTTCGTTGCGTGACAACTCGTTTGGCTTACCTTCCATATCATCAGTGTCGGATACATTTAGTCGATAATGTACGTGTCGAATCACATTGTAGTCATCTCTAACAAGGTCATAA
Organism: Cicer chorassanicum; assembly: GCA_037974735.1. Lineage (NCBI taxonomy): Eukaryota > Viridiplantae > Streptophyta > Magnoliopsida > Fabales > Fabaceae > Cicer > Cicer chorassanicum. The sequence continues at coordinate 29,617,943 of JBBPBP010009780.1, forward strand.
CCAAATCCAAAATATTCAAAATATGCAACCTCGTAAATTACTGGGGCCTCAGTAGGGCTGGGAGGAATGACCTTGAATTCTTTGGTGGTTGGGTTCCATAATACAACATTAGGCATTCGACCTTGATAGAGACAAATAATGCCGTTAATAACAGGAACCATCATAAAAATAGAAACATCATCCTCTTGAAATGAAGGTGGCCAATCTAATTTGACCTTATTTTTGTACCTCTCTCCAGAAAGAGAGTATAACACGTGATGGGGGTCGTGGAGATTTTTTTGCACGAGGAGAAATAAAGCATCCTCATAAGAAGAACGATTACTAGTTATTAAATTGTTGAAATACATACTTATGAAATTAGGGTTTTCAAACAATAGGGACCATGATTTGCATACACAATTAAATCGTTACAAAGATTTAAGAGATAATTTCAATAAAATGGAAAGTGCAAGATCATTGTGAATATGATAACCGACTTTTTCCATCTTTAATTGCAAATGCACGTCGATGTCTGAATTGTTTTGGAAGAACCGCCAGAAATCAACCCCTTAGAAACGTTGATTGTCAAGAAAACTAAATAAAGACATTATGTAATCTATCTATACATAATAATATTATAAGCCTAATTTTATGACAAGTTTGCCATTTGGCAATCATTAGAAGAACAATTATAATTTTAAATTTCTATTAATAGTAATTAAGTTGCTATTATATATTAATGTATTAATATTAATTAATTATTATTTCGAATTTCATTGAACTTTTTTAATTGAAACTTGCACATATTATTGATATCACGGAAATAAAACAAAAAATGCATGGAACATTTATCATTTAATGCGGTTGTTTTTTGAAGAAAAAAAAAGTCTTAATAATGGGAAATGACAGAAAAAGGTGCAACCACATATAAGTATAGTGATCAAAGACATTATTGTTGGTATTTCATATTTTAATTTTGATGCATAGTTGTTTAATTCTTTTTTGTTTTTTTATTTATAATTCTTCATTATATGTATATTTTTCATTGTTTTTAATTAGTTTTGTTTATCTTTAATCATTAGTTGATTTAAGGAGTTATTTGATATATTTTGTTGATTTTAGTTCTTGGATTTAATAAAATATATATGTTCATATTTCTTTGATTAAGTATAATTTTTTTTTCGTAGTTTTGCGTTGTTTCTTTATTTAGTGCAGTGCTGAATTTTTTTGAGAAATCAACATAACTAATGTAAAGTATTTCAGGCATATCTGGAGTTGCAGATGTCCAATTGGAATGAAACCAAGTGCAAATGAAAGCTAAGATCCATATCTACAGCTTTTAATAAAGATACTGAACCAAATTCGAACTCAAAATAGGAGAACAACGTAGTAAATGTCAGACACCAAATGATGTGCGCTTGAAACGCAAATTCTCGCGCCTGGGACACATTTCTACATCCCTGACATTTTTCTTATTATAAAAGTTCATTTCTATTACTCTTATTAGTTTCAAATATTCTTTTAATCAAATCGGAAATTTTTTGTTCAATTTTAGTAATTAAACATAATTCGATAGTAAAACGTAATCTTTGAATTCGACACTCGGTACTACTGTTTTAATTATTACTTGCAACAATTCAACATATTTGTTGAAACGCTATCATCTTTTTGAGATTGTTAAGACAAGGTGAATATTAATTGCCCCAAAGTTGAAATAAAAACTAACAATATTCAATGATTGTTTAAATATAATTGTTTAGAAACTCGTCTAAAGTGTAGGTTTTGTGACAAAATGACTGATTTTGCCATGTTATAATTAATGCAAGTTTTGACAATAATACTTAGTCATAATTATAGAAATTGAAATTTAGTACAGTATTTGTGAAATTAAAGTTCAAGTTTTGTGACTAAAGAGTTTTGTTTGAGGTTTTGGATGTATTGTATTTGCACATCTCTTGCTTTTCATTTATAATATTTATTTTCTATCTTTTGCAAAAAAAAAATAATTATAATGCTTTGCTATTTTATAAAGTTATGTAATTAATTACATGTACTCTGTTTTTCTCAATCATCATATATTTTGTGTGATGATTTCATGCATCACACGGATAAAGACACTGGTTAGATATGATACGAAATTTATGTAATAGACACTAACTATAGTACCTCCATTTTATGTAGCCAATGAAATATAATTTTAAAAATAAGTCATAAAAAATTTAATTCAAACATTTTGCAATAACTATTAAAAAATCTAGAAAATAATCTTTTTATAAATCTAGCTCAATTTTGAGTTTATATCTATGAGTGTTCACATTATATTTTGTCCCAAAAAAATAAAAATAAAATTATAATAAAAAAATAACAAAATCAAATCAAATATAACATAACCACCCCCCCTCAATTTTCAGATTCACTTCTTTCTTTCTTTATATTAATAAAACTATCATCTTCACCATTTATGATGCAAAACAATAAAAAAAATTAAAATAAAAACATAACTCAATTTTATCTCATGGACACAAATCTTTATCATTTTAGCCTATAAATTGAGACCAAGACTCAATTAAGAGAGGGGAGGTTCTGCATAAAAAAAGAGGAAACAGAGACAAATGTAGAAGGGAAATATTTAACTTACCTTCTTCCTCTCGACACTCATCCATACACCATAATAACCATTTCGACCCCAAAAAACTTTCTACTACCTCATCAAAACAAAAGTACTTAAACAGAAACAAACAAAAACATAAAAATAGAAACAAAGTACTTGTGAGAAGAAGGAAAAAATCATAGAATAAAAAAGAAAGAAGAAGAAGAGAGAAAAACTTTACTGTCGTCGATACACAACCATCGTTTTTGTTCCTGACCTCATGTCGCCAACCACCACAAGCATCGCCGTCACAACATCCACCCAACCATCGCCTTCATCTCTGCCTTCAACCTTTGTGGCAGTTGTCGATAACCGTCACTGGAAAATGCCCTAACTATCGTTTTGTTGCCCACCACATGCGACCATATCAGGCTCTAGGCCCATATATTTGTTTGCTTCATCTAGGCTATTGCCTCTCTAGACTGGAATTGCTATCTCTGGGCTGAAATGCTGTTCCTTTGGTTTTGAATGGTTGTCCCTAGGCTTGAACTTCTGCCTCTGATCTTTTGCGTCTGGACTGGAATTGTTGCATCTGGTCTAGAACAGCTTCCTCTGTGTTGGAACTGCTGCCTCTGGATTTTTGTCTCTAAGCATCTGCCTTAGGACTGGAACTGTTGTCTCTAAGCTTTTGCCACTGAGTTGGAACGACTGCCTCTGGATTTCTCTCTCTAAGCTTTTGCCTCTGGACCGTTTCCTTTGGGCTGGAATTATTGCCTCTTGACTTCTGCCTTTGGAATTTTTCCTATGGGCTGCTACCTATAGGACATAATTGTACCTCTAGATTAGGGTTGCTTCCTCTAGACTGACTCTTCCTCTACCAAGAACCAACATCGCCATCGTGATCCCCCTGCTCGCATGCAACTCTGGCATATCACCGCACCGTCCACAACTACACCTCGTTAATTTGTCGCAGTTCTTCCAAAACAATTCATTACAGCAATTGAGGGCAGAATGGCACGACTTCGCAGTTGAAGATGGAATAGGTTAGCGATCATATTCATGATGATCTTGCATTTTCCGTTTTGTCAAAATTGTCTCTTAAATATTTGAGATGATTTAATTGTGTACACAAATCATGGTCCCACTTATTTAAAAACTCTAATTTCATGAACATGTACCGCGACAATATCATAACTAGTAATTGTTCTTCCTATGAGGATGTTTTATTTCTCCACCTCCATTTCAAGAGAATAAGGTCAAATTAGATTGGCCACCTCCAATTCAAGATTTTGGGTCCCATTATTAAATGGCATTGTTTGTCCCTGCCAAGGATAAACACCTAATGTTGTATTATGGTACCCAACCATCGAAGAATTCAAAGTCATTCCTCCCAGCCTTACTGAGTCCTCATTAACTTATGAGGTTGAATATTTTTATTATCATGGATTTGGTTATAACCTTGTTAGAGATGACTACAAGGTGATTCGATACGTACATTATTTTCTGGATGTATCAGATGTTGAAGCTGATATGGAAGGTAAGTCAGACGAGTTGTCACGCAACCACACTTAGGAGATATACAGTCTAGGAAGTAACTCTTGGAGGAAACTTGATTTGGATTTGCCTCAAATTCGTTGTGATATTTCAGGAACCTTTGTTTACACGAATGGAGCATGCCAGTGGTGGAATAAAGATAAAGATGAAGTATATATGGTGTCATTTGACTTAAGCAATGAGGTGTTCTGTCAAACACCTTTGCCCTCAGACATTAAGAATTAGTTATGATGATTTTGTTTTTGTTTACAGAAATTTGATGATATTAAAAGAGTCCATTGCTTTGATCTTAAATTATCTAGAGACGATTACTTTTCACATATTGATTTTGGGTGAACTTGGTGTGAAGTAATGATGGACTAAAATTTTCATTATTGAGCACATACCTTGCATTGAGCATCCTATTAGAGAGGGAAAGAATGTTGATTTATTCTTTAGAAGAAAAAATGATGAAATAGTTTGGTTTAATTAGAGTACTCATGATTGAGGAGCTTGGTGTTAAAGCCTTAAAGGGGAAGTATATTGTTGTCAAGAGTGTCATTTACAATAAAAAAAGTCTTATTCTCATTGGACCAACATATGATTGATTATTTTTTTTGTTTAATGTTAACCATTTCACTCAAAAGGTTTATGACATTGGTTATTTAGATTTTGTGATATATATCATAAAAATTATAAAGTATATGAGAAATTAAAATCAAGTTAATGATATGAATCTTGTTTTACTAATTTTGTTTTGATGTTTACTCTCTTTTTGTTTGCAAATTGTTTTTCTTTTTAAATTCTGTTTGGATTGACTTATTTTAAAATTTATATAAATTTATATAAGTTTATCTACTAATTTTCGTAAAGGTGTTTGAGTAATCTTTGCAAATATAACATTCTTTGTAAAGGTGTTTGAGTAATCTTTGCGAATATGACAAATTTTCGTCCAATTTCTATTAGCCACTAAGCAGGATTACTAAACTTAATATCCTTTCACTTTCCAATAAATTTGACTTCATTATAAGCATTTTATTATTGTTCTTATTGTTGCATGGAAATGAATCTCCACCCTCTTAATAATGACTCATGGAGAGGAAGGTCCAATCTTTCTAAAGCACAACATTCTTAAGCAAAGGAATGCTCCACCTCTTTCAACGTTACCTCTTTCAAATTATCTGTATTAATTTTTTTTTATGATCACAATACTCCTATTTAATTCAGATCAATGCATCTTGCACTAATCAAATATGCATCCCTCTAGCATCAAACCATGCATCTCACCTCATTCATATAGTCATTACGTGACACAATTCGTGCACCTTCCATCGCGATCATATTTAAAGATCTCAATATCTTCTAATCACATGGCTCTTACCAAGCTCAGCGCTCGACTAACACACAAATTATTTCCCAACTACCACTCAATCCCTAAATTTCACACAAATCAACTAGTAAACAATCTACTCGATGATTAAAATAAGGGTTTGTTGTATTTGAGTAACTTTCAATATGTACATCTTGTTTGGTTACGACTAAGACTTTGTTTGAGTTGAGGTGATCTTTTGAATGTACATTTTGTTTGGTTATCACAAGAAAAACTTATGGATACATTTAGTTGTGTCAACCAAAATTAATCTTGTATTTTTGGGACACGAATTGTGACAACTTAAATATCCTATAACATCTCAAACAATAAGTCCAGTCTATTTTGATAAAAACTTTTTTGATATATATTTTAATGACAACAAACCTTATGAAGTAAATATTTAAGTTTTATGAATGGTGATCTATTGATGATTGCACTTGAGTTTTGTTTAAGGAACATGAATCACATAAGTGGATAAGCAAGAAGTCATTCACATCAACAAGTGCATAAGTATCTACTCAATAATGAAAGAATCTCAAAAGAAATATATCATATACTATATCAATCATTCAAGAGTTGAATGATTATTGCATCTTTAAGATAGCATCTTCATGAAGAAAGTGTCCATGATTCATACATATATTAAAGTATTTCAGTGATACTTGATGGACAAGTCACAACATGTGTAATACCAAGAGAAATTGTAGTAAGTATTGTTTCAACAAAATACTTCTTCTCTTATATAGAAGATAACATTCTTAATTGTTATGAAAGAATATTCTCGTGATCAACAAGTTCATTGCACTCATAAATATTCATACCAGTTCAACAAAATGACAAGAATCAACTTTGAAGAAGAAATCATTTCAAGATTGAGTCATTTATCAAGTTATTTGTTAAGAGAATGATAAGAAGAAAGTAAGGAGGCTAAAAACTGCTCTTGCTGAGTTGAGCTCAAACCAAGACCAAAGGCAACATGGTCTAGAGACAACCTGGACCGGGGTAGCATAACAACTATAAGTGGTCTAGTAGTATATTTTTTATGTATCTATGAAATTTTTTAAAGTATAGTCAACCCAATACTTTTTTATCAAACTCTATTGCAGATGATGTCAATTATATCATAACAAACATAAGTCGTGCAGACATGTGGTTCGATTCCAGCTGGTGAAATTTTGTTTATTAACTTTACCTATTTGTATTGCAATCGATATGAAAATTTAGCAAATATATATAAGTAGATAAAATATTACTATAAAATAAAAAATAAAATTTACTAAACTTTGAAAAATTGAATATACATTTGCAAAAATCTTTAGCTTTCACATATTTACACTATTTTTAAGCTTATAGTTTGGCTTATGCAATGAAAATTATCATTTTAAAATCAATCAGAATTCATTCAAATTCAATAACCATTATTCAAATTGAATTCACGTATATTTATGTCAAACTTATCCTTGATTTATGTCAAATTTTTTATTTCTCTTTTCATTTTCTTTTTCAATTGTAATATGTAACTGTGGATAGAGATAAAACGGAAAGAAAAAAACAGCAACAAAATCTCATCTCATATCCTTATATATAGTTATAGATTAATAATACAATTTTGAATATACCTTGGAAGCAGGAAAAGACAACTTGAAAAAAGATCCATGAAACAGTAATCAAAATCTCTTTAAAAGTATTACTAACAAACAAAAGTAAAATAATTCAATACCAAAATTTGACCTAATTCTTCAACAAAAATGGCTATATGTCCTGTTTTTTTGCATTTGCAGGACACTAAATGCACGTCTGTGCCAAAAGCTACATCTTGTAGCTTCTGAAATGATTACATTTTTCAATTGTTGTCTGATTGGTGCTTTTAAATCCAACTCTTTGAAAGGTGACTTGGGACCTATATTCATATGAAAAAATTTGAAATTTATATCTAAAATAAAGTAAAATCTTGATGTAGTCAATCAATGACCTAAGAGCATGCTGGCTTATATACTAACTTTCAATCACATAAAAGGCTATGTAACACCCGTACTTCATATTAAAGATGTGTTTGGTGTCTGACATCGACATGAAACCGACACATGTGGTTACTTTTAGTTACTTCCATTTTCTTAAATTATTATTCGTGTTTTCGTGTTAGTGTCGTGTTTATTGTATGTGTCTGTATCAATGCTTCGTAGATAAAAGGTAAAGAAAACTACCTTTGGATATTTACGAATGAATAGCTTGAGACGATCTAGTTGGTCATTACAAAATTCCTTTAGTTGATGATTCCAAGGATCAGGTTTGAGGTGCTTCTCGAGAATGGAGCAAAAACTTGTATTTTCATGAACTCTAGAAAAAATGAGTGTAATATCATTTCAAAATCGTATTCTCTAAACTCTTAAGAGAGAAATAAGAAGATAAGGTGCAACATCTGACTCCAAATCCAAGATATCATCTAAGTGGCTTACCCGTGGTCGTGTAAAACAATATTTGTTGAGTGAAAACACCATTCTATTGTCCAAGATATAAACTTCTTCTTGAAAGCATAACATAAAGATATTTGTAATTTAATTGAAACAAAATCATCCACCTCTCAATTAATCTACATATGAAACATTCTTAAAATCTATATCTCACTATGGCGTCAATCAATGCATTAAGAAGAAGCATTTAACCTAAGCTTATCCACTTTGTGCCAGTTTGGATTGACTAAGCACCTGCGCGACTGTTTGTGAGAGCTTATGGAAAAAGTTTATGATATGTCCATAAGTTATTTTCAGCTTATTCCCATAAACTTTTATGAAAACAGCTTATGAAAACAACTTATAAGTTATGTGGAAATAGTTTGACTTTATTTTATCTTCTATCATAAAAATAGCTTATACATACTTACATGTAAGCGTTTATGCTATTAGCGTTTAATTAAATTGTTTATCCAAACATGACATTTGTATCTTACCTATTATGTACACACAAATAAGGAAATAATAATGATTTAAGTACAAGAGGAACAAATTTCTTTTATGTATCATTCCCTAAAACAATAAATGTTTGTTATGACAGATTAAAATACCTTTGGTTATATTGAGACTTATTATTCTCTCTTTTTGACATTCCATTAGGGAGAAACAATAGTTTTGTGCTCTGGCTTCCAGCAGCATCTCGTATGAATACATGCCTAATTCACTTTTCTCATTCTCTCAGCAGCTTCAGCCACCCTCTTCACTTCCTCAAGCAAATTATAATCTAGATGAAGAAAAGAGAAAAACTAAAAATAGGTATAAGAACTTGCCAAATAAGAACATTGGACTTTAAATTGAAAATAAAAAACACTAATGTAAAATATCTAAGGAACCAAAAATGAAAGGTCCTTTGGGTTGACTTGAAATATAATAGCAAAAAGCATTGATACATACACTACAAACAGACTGAAAGTGACACACAGACACAAGTAACAAACTAAGAAAATGGAAGTGAATTTGCCATGGCGGTGTTAGACACCACACATGCCTTTAATTTAAAGTATTTGAAGTACATAAAGGTTCTAAAAATTTAAAGGAATAACACAAAGTTTCAAGAGTAAGTACCAGATAATAAGATATCGTCATTGAACTGAGAATTAGGAACAAAAACAAATTGGGGCTGGTTCCTCTTTCCAGTACACCTAATACGTTGTTTGTGAGATTTTACACAAGGAAGACTTCATGATTATATCGTGCAACCCGAGCATTTGTACTTTGATGAGTTAGATTTGCATTCTTCACATAGGGTTGACCTTTTGTGGTTGGTTCTAATTGAGACCTTCTCTGCTTGTTCTTCAGTTTGGGATGTAGAAGCAGACATGTTTTTGCTTACAAGCAAAAACCCGTGTTTAGAGTATGGCGGTTATGTTTGATGCGAATGAAACATTAAGACCAACGAAGCACGAACACCAGATACAACACTGACACGTTGAAATATGTAATAATTTAAGAAAATAGAAATTATGCTTGAATATATTCACACGTGTTGGTGTCGTGTTTGGTGGTATCTGACACCAACATACCTTCAATATAAAGTATCAGTGCTAAATAGATTAAGACATATGAATCAATCACATCTTGCTAACTCAAACAGTCTAAAACATGTTATTTCATGATCCTCCACATTTCAATTTAAAACAGTGAAACAAGCATCTTTATTATGCAAATTAAAAGAATTTTGAAATATCAATGAGTTTTTTAAATAATAAAGTATTATGTTACATAAGTCAAAAACCTGAAACTAGTTTTCACATACAAAGTTTTTCAAACTTTCTCTAGTTTAAGTGTTTACTTCTCCAATAACCTAAAAATTTATAAAGTCTTTTTCATGAGAATAAAAAACATTTTTTAATTGAAAGGTTAACATAAATTAGAAACTAATCTAAGATAGGGTCTCTTTGCATTGACTTATTAGAGTTTATCTATTGTCATAAACACATTGAGACACTATAAAAAGGGCATGCTCCATTCATTGTTTGATTTTGGTTTTCTGTCAATGCATGTGTTTTGGGATAGTATATTGAGTTGTGTGTTTGAAAAAAGGTTATCTTTTTGAAAAATAATCAGAAAATATATATTTTTTGACTGACATGAATAGCAAATCTTGAATGAGTACAAAGAGTCCATCTTTATGTATTTTTTCACTTTTATATTGCTTGGGTTTTTATTTTGTTTTTCAATAATTTTGTTATTTAGAAAACATCGACTCTGTTATTTAGATAATTTTGTTTGAACATTTTGCAATGATATTTTTATATGCTTAATGGATGAGAGATGCCAAAGTAGAGTTTGAAGTTGAAGAAATAAAATATTTAGATAGTACTGTGATTTAGTTGCCATATACGCCAGTTGCCAGTACTTTCTATTTGATATGACCCTGCTTAGGAAAAACACTAATGTAAAATATCTAAGGAAAAATTCCCCATGCTAGATTATTTTCAACTTGCTCTAACTATCAAGGCTATGATTAATCTGACAGATGTTTTGCGTCAAGTTGGTGTCGTACCGTATAAAACAACCCCTCACAACATAAATACAATTATTACAGCTATCAAAAGTGCTAATAACAACCACAACCCAGCTCTTGTGTGTACTTCGGGCACAACAATACCTAATTTAAAAGAAATAAGGTTGTGTTTATATGACAACGGAACTACTTACCGTGATTGTCCCTCTCCATTGTTCAGCGGATGCTACAATAGGAACCTCGTACTCCTTCCATGAGGCTTAATGTAATAAAAAATATAACTGAAATAACACTTGTATTATGAGGCTTAACTGGCCTTTTCAAAAATATATTACGAAACTTAATTAATATTATTATATTTTTCTTATTATTTTTCTACCTGTATGTTTGTCTTATTATCTTGCATTGAAAATATATTTAATGTGAAAGAGGTGTATCATGCGAGAGTAGGAAAAGCTTTTGTTATATGTTAATTAATCAATATTGAACAATTAATATATTCCACATTATACAATTTAATAAGGGAGCATGAATAAAATTTTCTCAAGTAAAAACCCGAGGTAATTAAAAATATTGTTTTTGTTTTTTGTTTGTTGTTTTTTGTTTTTTGTTTTTATTTTTGTTTTTTATTTTATTTTTTTATTTTGATTTTGAATTAATGGGCTTTTGGTATCATTAATTATAAGTTTAATTGAAATGCATGTACCTTCAAGCTGTTTGATTGGATGAAAAGATGTGCTAAAGCTAGCTAGTTGAAGTCAACTAAAGCCAAAAGTATGGACTCCTTTTGGATTTGTAATGTAACTTTTAAATTCAAACTAATATAAGTTTTCTAGACGCATAATGTAATTTTTGCTTCTACACTTAGAATGTAATAATTTGTATATCTCTTGAACTTATAGTATGTTAATTTTACTTCTGCACGTTGATGATATTTTTAATTGTCTTGCATTTTCAATTTTTTTTTGTGAGATTTTGATATTGTATTTTAGTTGACTTCAATACAAACAAAAACCGTAAATCTAAAAGTAATGAATTTTCGAAACTTTCTGCATTTTATTTTGATTGTTTCATCTTCATAAATGGTCTAAAATCATCAGATTTCTATTCATATAAGATCGATATTCATATTATTGAGTCAGAATAACCCAACTTAAAGTTAAAAATTATTGGAATTTTGAAAGACACATCATTATGTTAAGAATACAAAACTAGTATAATGTCAAAATTCACTAGTGGATTATGCTGTAATTGAATGTCATTATTTCTATTTATTTTATTTTAATTTTATTAGTGTGTTATTGTTCTTTTTATGAGTGACTCTTGTAACACCCCAAATTTTATAAAAAATTATTTTATTAATGTAATAGAATTTTAAATAATTTATTTGATGTTAAAATTATTTTAGAATATATGTTGATTAATTTTGGGATTAATTTTCTTTATATGTGAGTTTTCTATGATGTACTAATCTTGTTTATATTAGACTAAACGCGGGATATAAATAACAAATATTATATTATATTATTTTATATATTTTTATAAAAATAATAGTATTTTAATGTAATATTTTAAAGAATAAGATTTTAGTCAATTTTAAGTGGATATGTGCGTACGCAATTAATGTGATATTTTTCTGTGCGTTTGACTGATGTTAAGTGTGCACAGTTATATTTCGATTATTTATAACTATTTTCTATTTTTAGTTATTTATTTTATAAATAATCATCTTTGAGATAGTAGTAATATTGTGTTTGATTTCCTTTATTTTTATATGCTTGTTACGACATTGTGATTTTATATATATTTATTATGATTTAGTAATTAATATAAAGTGTAGATGTTATATTTATTTATTTATTTTGTCATTTTGACTATTCTATAAGGATGATGTATTTTTATGGGATTATTAAAAAAAATGTTAGAGTAATAATTATAGTTATTATTTTGAGGAGTTTTGGTTAAAATTAAATTTATCTATGTTAAGAAAAAATAATATTATGTTAAAATGAGTATTTTAGAGAAAAAATTTCTAGTGTGGACCAATAAAATAAATTATTTGTTTATTAAGGAATTTTAGAAGTACAATATTATGAATTTTGAGTCACATTGTTATTTACACCATGGGTTTCGGCCTACTCTGGTTTAGGCCCTTCAGATTTGGTACTGATGCACCTACATTATTTCTAGTTGCACCCCCTCTCCACAACTACAAAAAATTCTGCAACGCAGACTCCTTCTCCCTCATGAGATTACGCCTTCACCCATTCTTTTTGTGATTCATTGCCTCCATGGTTGGATAACCATCTTCATCAATCACCTTCATCAAACTTAAATCCATGCCTATATGATGCACACAATACAACTATGACCATGAACTTTGTTCTGCCAGTACCGCCGACGTCTCAAGCTGTTTTCGACCACCATAGTGAGTGCCACACGACACCATCATCATGTTCATGTTGCTCACATCTCTCTCTTTCATTCGCAACCTAAATCAGGACTCAAAGCACTTTATTTATTTTCGTCAAAAATCGCATCACCGCCTTTGGGTTGAGATTCTGGCCATCACAAGTATTACCAATGAAAACCGATACCATATTTGACTCACGAAACACCCTCTTCCATTACTTATGCTTGAAATCGCCAACCGTTACACTTTAAAAAATCGGTTTCCACCATTGTCACGGCTGTTTTCGTGAATTCCGTCTAGCACGTTCATCGTCTTGAAAAATCGATATCGTTTTTGGATTCCTCTCGTCGAAACCTTCAAGAAGCACTACTCATTTGTGTGTTTCGGTGAAGTTGACGTCGTACCCAATCGGCGCTCTTACGCGTCTGTGAGGCCTTTCCTAATAACTTTTTCATTTTGTTTTGAATATGTTTCTTCTCATAACATTTTTATTAATTATCTAACGTTGATTTTTATGCTCCGCGTAAATTATCAACCATGTTTCATTGACTCTTCAAATTCGTCGATGCTTTTGGGCTCGTAGTCGACATGTCATGATTGTTGGAAATTGTTCTGATTCTTATATCGTACGGAAGTGTCAAGCTGAGGTATGGGGTGAGAGTGAGTTCGAATTCATGAGTGTAAATTAAGTGAAATGAACGGGAAAACCGTATTTCCCATAATTCATTCGGGGCTTGTTGTGTACGGCTGAATCCCTATAAGTAATAATTGGCCAATAAAGAAAAATTTGAATTTGGTGAGGTTAAAATACGAGTTAGAAACTTTTATAAGGTGTTGTTTGCTTTGATTTAAAAAATTGTGTGGTAGTTCAATTATTTTAGAATTGTGTATTTGACGTATGTTGTGTTTTATTTATATCCATCCTTAATAGTGTTATATGATATAAAATTTGATGAATTGTAATTATTTGCATTGCACTTGACGTGATATGTGTGAATGATCTAGCATTATTACATGTGAGTGAAAATCATGTATTATTGGAGTTTGTGTATTATGATGATAATTTTTGAATGTAATATATGACTACGAAAATATGCAATAATGATGTGTACTTGTTGACTTATGATGTTACCACTTGATGAATATCATGAAATGCATATTGTGTTTAATTGAATAGTGATGAATTCGACCTGTGGCAATAATGATTCTCTTAATGGAGTGAGTAGCCTAGGCCAACGATGGGAGGTTTTGGATGTTATTTGTTCGAAGTGAGGGTTATCTTGTCATCATATAGGTAGGGCTTAACAAACCTAGTGATTTTGGGGAAGTACAAATGAATGAGCCTGATCGTGACAGTTTGCTTTTGAGCCTTAAGGCAAGATTGTTAGACCTTGGAGGTATTCAGGAGGGGAATTCCTAGGTGACTTGGAGGTAGCACTCCAAATGTCGGGAGCTACCATGCAACACACGTTTACTTCGACTGTCGCGTATATGTGTCTCAGGTTAAGATAAGGGGATCTATGAGGACATGACCAATTTGAATTGTCCGTCCACTTGTGTGGTGGCATAGTATCAAGCCTCCTAACCAAGTACTTCAGAGTTATCGGTTGGTGATCCATGCTCTGATAGGTTATATTGGGTGGGAATAATTCGTTTTGTTTTATCGAGTTTTGAACTAATTTTTGTTTTGTAAACTCTATCGATCAATTGTGTTATATTCAATCTTTTGTTCGAAGATAAAAATTAATTATCTCTAAGTTTTGAACATGTTTTTATGTCATAAATATTTGTTTAATAAACCTCAGCTATATTCGATATTAAAGTATTTTTATTGGAAACATATCTAATGTGAAAGAGGTGTATTACGTGAGAGTGGGAAAAAAATTTGTCATACATTAATGAATATTGAATGATCTAATATGTTTCACACTATACAATTGAATGGGGGAGCATGAATAAAATTTTCTCAATTAAAAACCCGAGGTAAATATCCGTAAGACTTAGTTCGACTGATAAATGTCAATATTATTAGTTTAGATATTATATCTCGTGTTCGAATCCGATATCTCACAATTGTGTGTGAATTTCTTTATTATTTCCTTGGTTTAAATATATCTTTGGTTTTTGCAATTATAACATTTTTTATTTTGGTCCTCGTAAGTTTTTTTGTTTGGTTTACATCCCTGCAAATATAGTTTTAATTTTAAAATAATCCTTCCGTCAAATTTCTGTTACAAAAACACTAACACCGTTAATATGTTTTTGGTCCTACCAAATGTTTGTAAGAATGTGTAACAGAATTTCTCCTCCTCATTCAACACAACAACAACAACAATTTGAAGTACCTTACAATTGCATCGTATTATTAAGAAGTACCAAAAACATCTTGTAATCCTCCAAAGGAATGCTTCTTCCTCTTCAAATATTAGTGGCCTTACGTCACAAAGTGATTATTAGCTTATACAATTTCTTTTTCAAATATTAGTGGCCTTACTTCAAAAAGTGATTTATAGCTTATACAATTTCTTTTTGTGTTTAAATGTCGCGTATATTGTCTCTATAGTGTCACGCTTCCCCTCTGCTCTATTATTTGGGAGACGATGATATGTTTTAATTTAAGAGATATTTTATTACTATTTTCCTAAATTATTTCTTAATTTTTTTTGTCTAACAAAATATTTCTCAACGTTGAATTAATCAGCCGTGGGATTATTGCAGTAGAGAGGTCTATAGGTTGTTAAGTCATAAGCATGAACAACTCGAGAAGACCACTAATATTTGAAGAGGAAGAAGCATTTGGTGCTTGCAACTAATTCTAGTTTCAACTCAAACATCTCCTATACCGATAATTTTACATACCCTTTCATCTCCCATTTTTACCGTGTCAAAATCACCAACACTGTAAGATGAGAAGAACTCAAGCCTAGGAGTAACATGATATGAGACACTCGGATCAATAATCCAAGTTGAATCCTGACATGGAAGGTTTTATGGAATTATCATCACAAACAATGTAGACATTATTAACAGATCCAACTACTATTGTATCTATATCATTTTTCTTCTCTTTGTCTTCGTCTTTTTCCCTTGATTGATCTCTCTTAACGAACTTGCAATTTATTTTTATGTGACCTGCTTTGCCACAATGATAGCATATCACTTCTTTTCTAGTGCTCGACTTGCTACGACTTTCAAAGTTGTCGTGTCTATGAGAGTTTTTAAATTCACTTCTCCCCTGTGACTCTATAACTAGTGCTTCTTACTTTGAGGAAGAACCAATCAAATCACATTCCTTTCTTCGAGCTTCTTCCACCCAACATGCTCTATTTAACTAATAACATTTTCAGTTTTACACTTGGAGCTGAATTGGTCAATGTCACAACACAGACTTCCCAATTATTAAACAAGGAACTCAACAATTAGAACGCTTGCAACTCATCATCTAATTTAATATATGTCGTTGTCAACAGATTCACTATATTATGAAAAATATTCATATGTTCCGCCATTGAATTCTCATCTTTGTATTTCATATTCACCAGGTTTTGAATCAAGAATGCTTTATTTTGCACATTCTTTCGTTCATACAACTCTTTTAATATGAAAAATTATTTTTACAAATGCTCTCGGTTTCATGGACCGATTTGAATTTAGTAACAAATATTGACCAATATTTTTGGTAGTTTTTAAATAATTCAATAATTATGAAAAAAAACCATTTTTTTATAATATGAAAAAACATAATGAGATAAGTCCAATATACACACAATAATCAAACTTTTTATGATGTCTTTACCTTATAGGATTACTTATCAATTAATCAAGATACGACAAAAATTTTATGATGTCTTTTTCTATATATAATTAGGAAGCATAGGTAAATTTGTTTGTGTCAAACGGTTATTCACGTTCATATAGCTTTGCGAGCAAGCTCCATTGAGATCACATTGCAAATTTTCCATCCCAAGTCTTCTTTAGAACATACGCTATCGATCGGTACTAGGAGTTTTGAATGATAAATTCATCTTTGCCACATACCATTTGAGAAGACGGAGATGAAATCTTTTACAATTGAAAAGGTTAGCGATCATATTTATGATGATCTTGCATTGTCTATTTTGTCTAAATTGCCTCTTAAATATTTGAAATGATTTAATTGCATATATAAATCATGGTTCCTCTTATTTAAAAATCCTAATTTCATGAACATGTACCGCAAAAATTTTATAACTAGTAACTGCTCTCCTTTTGAGGATGCTGCAATATTTCTCCTCTTACAACAGAATCCTATAGAAATCACACATAACGTGTTATACTCTCTTTCTGGAGAGAAGTGCAAGAATAAGGTCAAATTAGATTGGCCACCTCCATTTCAAGGGAATGATAAAACTATTTTTATTGTGGGTTCTGCTATTAACGGCATAGTTTGTCTCTACCACGGTAGCGCACCTAATATTTTATTATGGAACCCAACCATCGAGGAATTCAAGGTCATTCCTCCCAGCCCTACTCATTCCCCGATAATTTACCGGGATAAAATATTTTGTTATCATGAATTTGGTTATGACGTGGTTAGAGATGACTACAATGTGATTCGACACATATATGGACTAGATGTATCTGACACTGATGATATGGAAGGTAAGCAGATAAGTTGTCACGCAACGATACTTTGGAGATATATAGTCTAAGAAGTAACTTTTGGAAGAAACTTGATTTGGATATGCCTCAATGTTTCTATGGTGTTTCAGGTGTCTTTTTATACATGAATGGAGTGTGTCATTCGTGAATTGAAAATGAAGATGAAACATATATGGTGTCATTTGACTTAAGCAATGAGGTGTTGTGTACAACACCTTTTCCTTCGGATATGAAAAATAGTTTTGATGATTTTGTATTTGTGGTGAGACACTTGATGGTATTAAATGAGTCCATTGCTTTGTTTGTAAATTATCAAGAGAGGACTATTTTTCACATTTCAATTTTTGGTAAACTCGGTGCTAAGGAATCATGGGTCTATACCTAACATTGAGCATCTTTTCAAATATAAGTGGTTTAATATTTAGAAGATCCACACACACACACACACACACACACACACACATATATATATATATATATATATATATATATATATATATATATATATATATATATATATCACATGACCTTGACCAAAATCTTAAAATTTCTAGTAGTTTGCAACATGGTAGTAACTTGTAAGATTTTGGTAACCACGTGGTTTAAAATCAACTTCTTTTTGACTTGTAAATTGTAGAAAGAGACCTTGAAAGATGTTTTGCTCCTCTTTGCATATGATTTCAGAAGTTTAGCACACAGGTTAATGTGACAATTTTTTTTGCTAACTCATCTTATTAGTTAGTTTGATTAATGAAATGTATAATTTAAGTTTCTTTACTTTTGTTTCATTAGTGTTTTGAAATAACTACTCAAATAAAGAATGAAAATTTTAAGATTTAGGTTAGGGTTTGATTTGAAGAAGGATAGAAAGAAGAAAAAAATACTGTCTTGTGGCACTCTTCAATTTTTTATTTTATTTTTCTTCATATTTGCCATAATTTCTAGCAGGTGAATTTAGATTGATTTCTTTTTTTCATATATATGATTTTTTTGATTGTTTTCTTATTTATTTTATTCTATAATAATATAAAAAAAATTGATAAAAAATAATAATTATTTTCTAATGTTATGATAGTAAGGGTTTGTTTGATTGTGTTTTACTTTTTAGTTTTTGAAAACTATTTTA
>JBBPBP010009780.1:29646536-29659608 GCA_037974735.1 Cicer chorassanicum
AAAAAACAAGCACATTAAATGATAAAACGTACGATGCATTTTTTTGTTTTATTTCCGTAGTATCAATAATATGTGCAAGTTTCAATAAATAAAAATTCAATGAAACTCGAATTAATAATTAATTAATACTAATACATTAATATGTTACAGAAATTTAATTACTATTAATAGAAACTTAAAATTATAATTGATCTTTTAATCATTGCCAAATGGCAAGTTTGCCATAAAAATATGCCTGTAATAATAATAATAATAATAATAATAATAATAATATTATTATTATTATTATTATTATTATTATTATTATTATTATTATTATTATTATTATTATTATTATTATTAGATAGATTACACAATATCTTTATTTAATTTCCTCGTTCATACAAAATTGACAATTACATTTACTGAGTAGTTAATTTCTCGCAGTTCTTCTAAAACAACTCATTACAGCAATTGAGGGCAGAATGGCACGACTTCGCAGTTGAAGATGGAAAAGGTTAGCGATTATATTCATGATGATCTTGCATTTTCCGTTTTGTCAAAATTATCTCTTAAATCTTTGAGATGATTTAATTGTGTACACAAATCATGGTCCCACTTATTTGAAAACCCCAATTTTATGAACATGTACCGCGACAATATCATAACTAGTAATTGTTCTTCCCATGAGGATGTTTTATTTCTCCACCTCCATTTCAAGAAAATAAGGTCAAATTAGATTGGCCACCTCCAATTCAAGAAAATAATATATCTATCTCTATTTTGGGTCCCGTTATTAATGACATTATTTGTTTCTGCCAAGGATAAGCACCTAATGTTGTATTATGGTATCCAACCATCGAATAATTCAAAGTCATTCCTCTTAGCCCTATTGAGTCCTCAGTAACTTACGAGGTTGAATATTTTTATTATCATAGATTTGGTTATAACCTTGTTAGAAATGACTACAAGGTGATTCGATACTAGGATTGACTTATTTTAAAACTTAAGTAAGTTTATCTACTAATATAAGTCTTTGTAAAGGTGTTTGAGTAATCTTATGTAAAGAACTTCTCAATTACTAAGAGAAACCAAGAGTGTGCATTATCATCATTATCTACTCTAATCCGATAATTCCAACACACAACAAGTTTTCGTCCAATTTCTATTAGCCACTAAGAAGCATTACTAAACTTAACATCCTTTCACTTTCCAATAAATTTGACTTCATTATAAGCATTTTATTAATCTCCACCTTCTTAATAATGACTCACGGAGAGGAAGGTCCAATCTTTCTAAAGCACAACATTCTTAAGCAAAGGAATGTTCCACCTCTTTCAATGTTACCTCTTTCAAATTATCTGTATTAATTTTTTTATGATCACAATACTCCTATTTAATTAGCATCTTTTTCTTAACAAATAAAAAATAGAGTAACTGCATTTTCATCTCGATCCTTGTTTAAATTAGTAGTTTGAGTAAAATTAAAAATAACTTTAATTTTTAAATAAATTAACCAATTTTTAATGACTTTGAATTGTTTGAGAATCTCACCTGTGCATAGTTTCAAAATATGAACATGCATGAAGGAGCCAAACACCCAATGCATATTTAAACATATTTTTAACTACATAAAGTAAAATAAATAAAAAACATAATCAAGATATGAAGAATAGCCAAAACCATAACATCCTTTAAATTAGAGATATAAACAAAAACACATAGTAAATAGTGATAAAGAAAGGCAATGAATAGCTAAATAGAAACTTAACTTTTTTAGACACAAAGAAAGTGCTATAAATAGCTGATTCTATAAAAAAGTGAAACACTAAAAATCTATTATGTAAAATAGCGGATAACGTTACGATCAAACAACAGAAGCCGCATAAATACCTAAATAAGCAAGTTATACATAAAAAAAAGGCATGTTTCATAGAAATAAAATTAGGTTATGGTTAGCACTCATGCAAAATCTTCGATTTTATTATTTTTTTTAAACCTAATATTCTACTTTTTTTTCCTGCTATTGTCGCTATTTCGGGTAGCAAAAATTGAAATAGTGATTGTTATTGTCCTAGTAGCAAAACTACAATATCGTCGCGATTTTTATAATTGATTCATCGAAATATATTGTGCTATAACGCTATAACGGTTATTTGACAACAACAAAGTTATACATTTCATTAGCCAAATCATGTGATAAAGAACTATTTATACAATAGAAGAAGATTGAGCATAAATAAATCATGAAATGCAAGACTGTACTTCAAAACAGAGACAGAAAGTAAAACATAAAAAGATTAATGAAATTTGTGCTTACATTCTTATACCAAAATACATTTAACAAATCAAATCATATTTTATACACAATAAGACGCAAATGTGAAAGGCTGCGAGAAACAAACAAGAGCCCATTACGTATTTTTTTTTATCAAATTTTAAAAAAAATTGAAAACAGAAAGAGAGTAAACATCAAAATCAATTCCAGAAAACAAGATTCATATTATTAACCTGATTTTAATTTCTCATATACTTAATAATTGATATACCTAAAAAGACCTTAATAACCACCATCATAAAACTCTTGAGTGAAATGGTTAAAATTAAACTAATCAATCATATATTTGTCCAATAGGAAGAAGACTTTCTTTGTAAATGACAATCTGACAATAATACCTTTCCCCTTTAAGACCAAGCTCCTCAATCATTTGGGTATTGTAATTAAACCACACTATTTCACCATCTTTTCTTTTGAAGAATAAATCACCATTATTTCCCTCTCCAATAGGATGATCAATGCAAGGTATAGGACCAATAATGAAAAGTTTAGTCCACGATTCCTTCACACCTAATTCACCCAAAATTGATATATGAAAAGTAGTCATCTCTAGATAATGTAATATCAAAGCAATGGACTCATTTAATAACATCAAGTGTTTGACCACATATACAGAATCATCAAAACTATCATTCATGTCCGTGGGAAAAGGTGTTATACATAACACCTCATTGCTTAAGTAAAATGACACCATATATGCTTCATCTCCATTTTCTTTTCCCCAATGACACGCTCCATTCATGTATATAAAGATATATGACACATCAAAATGACCTTGAGGCAAATCCAAATCAAGTTTCTTCCAAGAATTACTTCTTAGACTATATATCTCCCAAGTATCGTTGCGTGACAACTCGTTTGGCTTACCTTCCATATCATCAGTGTCAGATACATCTAATCGATAATGTACGTATCGAATCACATTGTAGTCATCTCTAACAATGTCATAACCAAATCCATGATAACAAAATATTTCAACCTCGTAAATTTTTTCTGGAGAATGAGTAGGGCTGTGAGGAATGACCTTGACTTCCTCGGTGGTTGGGTTCCATAAAACAACAATTGGCGATCGACCTTCGTAGAGACAAACAATGCCGTTAATAACAGGACCCATCATTAAAATGTCGTTATTCTCTTGAAGTGGAGGTGGCCATTCTAATTTGACCTTATTTTCGTACCTCTCTCCAGAAAGAGAGTATAACCCGTCATGCTCGTATCGAATATTTGGTGGTATGAGGAGAAATAAAACATCCTGATAAGAAGAACGATCACTAGTGATGAAATTGTTCCAATACATACTCATGAAATTCGGGTTTTCAAACAGTAGAGACCATGATTTGCATACACAATTAAATCGTTTCAAAGATTTTAGAGACAATTTCAATAAAATGGAAAGTGCAAGATCATTGTGAATATGATAACCGTACTTTTCCATCTTTAATTGGGAATGTGTCTGAATTGTTTTGGAAGAACTGCTAGAAATCAACCGCTTAGAAATGGTAACTGTCAAGAAAACTAAATAAAGAGACTATGTAATCTATCTATAGATAATAATATTATAAGCCTAATTTTATGATAAGTTTGCCATTTGGCAATCATTAGAAGAGTAATTAAGTTTCTATAATATATTAATGAATTAATATTAATTAATTATTATTTCGAATTTTATTGAACTTTTTTAATTGAAACTTGCACATATTATTGATATCACGGAAATAAAACAAAAAATGCATGGAATGTTTTAATTGAATTCGATATTCGATACTACCATTTTAATTATTACCTGCAACGATTCAGTAGACGTGTTGAAACGCTATATTTTATTTACAATACACTATCAAATTTGGGAAAGAAATAAGAACTAACAATATCCAATGATTGTTCAAAATATAATTGTTTAGAAACTCATCTAAAGTGCAGGTTTTGTGACAAAAGGACATGTTTTGCCATTTTATAATTAATGCAGGTTTTGACGATAATACTTAGTCATAATTATAGAAATTACAATTTAGTGCAGTATTTGTGAAATTAAAGTGCAAGTTTTGTGACTTAAGAGTTTCGTTGAGGTTCTGGATGTATTGTATTTGCACATCTCTTGCTTTTCATTAATAATATTTATCTTCTATCTTTTGCAAAAAAAAAAAATAATTATAATGCTTTGCCATTTTATAAAGTTATGTAATTAATTACATGTACTCTCTTTTTTTCTCAATCATCATATATTTCTTATGTAATAGACACTAATTGCAGCACTTCAATTTTATCCCACCAATTAAATATAATTCTAAAAATAAGTAATAATATATTTAATTTAAACATTTTGTAATAATTATTATAAAATCTAATAAATCATCCATTTATAAATCTGACTCAATTTTGAGTTTATATTTACAAGTGTTCACATTATATTTTGTCCCAAAAAAAAAACAAAATTATAATAAATAAATAACAAAATCAAATTAAATTTAACATAACCCAAATATAAAAAATAAAAAATAGTGAACTCTCTCTTTTAATCTGCTGCTACATTAGTGCCCCTCCCCTATTTTCAGATTCGCTTCTTTCTTTCTTTATATTAATAAAGCTATCATCTTCACCATTTATGCGAACAATAAAAAAGATAAGTCACTTTTTTCTCTTTTTATCTGAGGTTGTTTGATTTATGATGCAAAACAAAAAAAACAAAAAACAACAAAAACAGAATTCAATGTTATTTCATAGACACAAATATTCATCATTTTAACCTATAAATTAAGACCAAGATTAGTTAAGAGACGGGAGGTTCTGCAGAAAAAAGAGGAAACAGAGAAAAACGTAGAAGGGTAATATCAACCTTACCTTCTTCCTTTAGACACTCATCCATACACCTTAATAACCATTTCCACCCCAAATAACTTTCTACTACGTCATCAAAACAAAAGTATGTATACAGAAACAAACAAAAACATAAAAATAGAAACATAGTACTTGTGAGTTGGAACGGCTGCCTCTTGACTTCTCTCTCTAAGCTTCTGCCTCTGGACCGCTTCCTTTGGACTGAAATGCTGCTTCTAAGCTGGAATTGTTGCCTCTGGAATTTTGTCTATGGG
Organism: Cicer chorassanicum; assembly: GCA_037974735.1. NCBI lineage: Eukaryota > Viridiplantae > Streptophyta > Magnoliopsida > Fabales > Fabaceae > Cicer > Cicer chorassanicum. Next base: position 29,651,943 of record JBBPBP010009780.1, read on the forward strand.
CTGCTACCTCTAGGACAAAGTTGTACCTCAAGACTGGGGTTGCTTCCTCTAGACTAACTCTTCCTCTACTAAGAACCAACATTGCCACCGTGATCCCCCCGCTCGCATGCAGCTCTGGCATATCACCGCACCATCCACGACTACACCTCGTTGGTTTCTTTCTTTCTCACTTTCATTTTTTAAATTACTTTTTTTCCATATTTTTGTCAAGTCTTACAAATTGATTCAAGTTGGGCTCTCAGACCATATATTTTCCTTTACATTTTTGTTACTGTGTGATACAACTATAATTTCACTCTTTCTTTAAAATTTGGTGTCATCCCACTCTCGAACAAAAATTTATTAAATCATCTAAAAATAAAAATATAATTAAATATTAATAGATTAACTAGATGCAGCGTTTTTAATGGTTGAGTTGTTAGGACACGAATTCTAAAACTCATTTTCACAAACAAATTAATAAAAAAAAAAATCATTTTAAATGAGTTAACAAGACATGATATCTTTTTAATTTCGAACTTTTAGGACACAAGTTCTACAACTTGATAGTTTTAAAATTCACTTTTTTTAACAATTAGTTACAACAATGAAATACACCCATGAAAACCAATATCTCATACTCGAGGTCTTTTTTCATCAAATCAACAATCTTTTTTTTACCATATCAAATTTCTGTAACATAACACATTTCTTTAAAAGTAACCAACACACATACATTTTCTACCAAAAACTACATAGATTTGATTTCTCCATCGCACTTGGAGATACGTAGGAGCATGAGACCACTCGTGTCAAGCACAATAATTAAATTTCTTTTTTTTTCCCTCACTATTTAAAGCACACTTTTATTTCATTATCACACTCATAAAAATACAATTTATATTTGCATTTTAATAAGGAGAAAATAAATATATTTTTACGTTAACATAATTGTTTTTAATGGATGTCGTAGGGTGCTAATATCTTCTCTACGCATAATCGACTATCGAAGTCAAAATTTGGTTTCAAATACCATGTTTTTGGTTTTTTAAGAGTTTCCCAATGTTTTCCCTATTTTAAAATTAATTTTGGTGACAACTCCAATAAATTCGAGAAACACTTGAAATTTAGTATGCGACAGCTAGCGACTCTACTAGAGACCTTAGAGAGTCAAGCCTAATGTAATTAATTATGCAAAATCTTTTAACTTCATCTATATTTATTTCTCCTTCACTTTTTTTTTTTTACTTTTATGTGTTTATTGTTTATTAATTATTTTCTTGTGTACATTTTATTTTTTTATATATGTTTCTTTTTCACTTTTTTTATTTTTTTATATATATGTTTATATATATGTTTATTCAACTATAAGTAAAATCTATGTAGGTATCAAAAAGAAAACTTGCTAGATTCATCCCATCATCATCCTATAGTGGAAAAGTTTGAGATTGAAAATTCTGAAACAATAAATCTCATTTTTTTTCAAATCTATTTTTTCCACTTAATGCATATATTTTTCCTTATAACATTTTATTTAAAACAAAAAAAAGATGGTCATGTTCGTTTTGCATGATCAAATAAAATTAATTACTTTCACTTAACATTCATACATTTTTATATGCATCATTTTTTATTTTGCATCCCCTAAATGAAAATCAAATCAAATCATTCCTTATATTAGCATTATCTTTAAAAAAAATTGATGTATGTCTTGTCTCATTCTTGCATTTGTCACAAAAAAAAAAAATCACTCTTAAAAAGAGTCCAAACTAAATGCATATTTAAGTTATAATATTTCATTTCCAAAAAAATAGTCTCACATGGAGATCTAACATTCATATTTGTATTTAATTTATTGTGGCAATATGCTATTCAAGCATTCTTTATGCATGTACAAAAATTATTACGGGCCAATTTTAATTCTTTGATTTTTTTAATACAAATTTATTGAAACACTGTCCATAAAAATTAATTGGTCATTTTCATGCATGCATCAAATTTCAAAAAAATAATAATAAAGAAATCATATTCTTTTAGAAAAAAAAATGCATAAATTTTAATTTCACATTGATCATTTTACTATATATATTCAAAATTAGTCTTGGGCAAAGGTTTAAGTAACATTAGCATAAAGCTCACACTGCATATGTCATTACACTATCTTATAATTACACTATCTTATAATTCTAGGAGTCATGAGAATACATGAAAAGCTCTTTGTAATTAGTCAAATTTTCAATTTGTTTTTAGAATGCACACAAAAATTGAAGAAAAAACACAATGGTCTATATCTTGGTCTCCGAACATGCATTTCGCATTGCATTTGCATTAGCATAAATTACCTGCATCATGCATAAACAAAAGCAATGTAATTTGTATTTGTTCATTTCCCTTTTTATTCATTTAGCATGTTAACACTTTATTTTCATTTGCATTTGAATTTGAAATAATGATTAATAATCTAAAAAATAAAGTTAAATATTTAGACAGTTAGTCTCGTATTCATGAAACTGTTACACATTTGCATCATGGTCATACATGCATGTTCATCATCATATGTTGCATTCATGTATAGTTTATTTTTCAATAAGTGGTGTGCTCTTGAAATGATGCTTATTTGCAAAAAAAGTTGATTCGATCACTGCACTTTGAAAAATAAAATTTGTCAAATCATAAATGAACTTAAAATTAATTGAGACTCTTGAGAAAAACCTTAGAGTCTTTCATTGACAAAAAAATATCTAAATATAATGGTAAATTTGTTAACTGATATAATTGATCAAATTAAAAAAATTCATGTAAAAAACTAATGTTACTTTTCTTTGAACCATTCATTTAATCAACATGCAAGCCATGGTCTCTACTTTTTAATGAGCCCATTAGTGTCCTCATTTGTACACTTTCTTTCATTATTTTTTCCTTTTCGACCTTGCCTCAATCTCTCCGAAAAATTTGGTCTCACAAATTGAATTTGAAAGGTCCACTTGATTGATTTCCCGTTATCAAATCTCACAAATACAAGTTTGAAAGTCTCAAATTGGAGAAATTTTGTTAGTTTTTATCAATTATCAAAATAATTGAATATTTAATGCCAATCCTTACCAAAACAAAAACAAAACAAAAATTGAAGAAAAGAAAGCCAGTTAGATTAAAAATCTAAGTTTAAACATGTCTTTGGTTCTTGCAATTATAACATTTTTTGATTTTGGTTCTCGTAAGTTTTTTTGATCCGTTTACATTCCTGCAAATATAATTTCATTTTATAATAGTCCTTTCATCCATATCCGCTACAAAAATTGTAACGCCGATCAACCTAAATACAATTAAAACATTTTTTTAACCTAAACATAAATCCCCAATATAACTAAATTATAAATTTTTTTAACCTAAAATTAACCTCAAATGTTTCATTCTTCATCCCTAAAATTAACCTGAAATGTTTCATTCTTCTTCCCTAAAAAATTACACTCCTACGTAAATTAAGGTTAGCGTTCCAAATGTAATATTAGTACAAAATTGTGAATGTTTGTTTCTTCTTTCAATTGATTCGCTTCAATTTTCTTTGTATGGATGGATGGAAAAAGTGAAATTGAAGCTAGCGTTTGAGAATTAGTTCAAAAGGATGACTGATTGTTTGCGTTATCAACGAATTGAATTTGAAAAATCTGGTCAACCAATAAATCCCAAAGCAGGATTGACCACGAAACGATTATTATAGAAGACAAAAACTATTAAAAAAATGTTGAACCAACAATTTCAAAAGAAACCCACCAATATTATCTTAATATCGTCGCTATCTTTCATAATATAATACAAAATGTTATCTTGCAATTAACCTGTCAGTATTGATGCTCTAAACTTGAACCAACAATTTCAAAAGAAACCATTTGAAGTTGTTAATTTTAAGTTTTTTTAGGGAAAAAGAATAAAATATTTTAGGTTAATTTTAGGTTAAATATTGTTATAATTTTATTATATTGGTTTGTGTTTATGTCAAAAAAAATTATATTTTAGTTATATTTAGGTTTAACAATATTACAATTTTTGTAACAGAAGTTTGATGGAAGGACTATTTTAAAATGAAATTATATTTGTAGGGATGTAAACTAAACAAAAAAACTTACGAAGACCAAAATAAAAAAAAAGTTGTAATTGTAAGGACCAAAAACATGTTTAAACCAAAAATCTATATAAGTAGCCTAAGCAAAAATAAGGTAAAATAGAAAATAGAAGAGCAAATTATTTGTCCTAAAATTAAATGCTTCGAAAATAAGCAATGAATCATGTTTTGAAATGAAGTGTTTCCATCATTTTTTTCTTGCTACCATTTTGAACAAAAAAATCATCTTCCATAAGCCAAAACAAGTATCACTCTTATTCAAAGAGTTCATACAATATTTGCATTACTTTTGCACAAGTTGTGGTATCAACATTATAAAAATAAAAAAAAATAAAAAATCATCAATATGAGATAAATATTTCAAAGAAAAAAAAAGAATATGCAACAAAAAAAAAAGCATAAATTCCTTGATTGATACTTCATAAAGTGCGTCTATGAGCTAAATAATTCTTTGTCTTGTGAGACTCTTAAATAATCATTAGAACCTCATTCAGCCTTTTTTTTTTATAACCCTTTTAGCCATTAACCACATTATATGCCTAGAAATTTCATCCTCATTAATGATTGATTGCTCATTTTCTTAACTTTTAATTTTGGGACAAAATGACAATATGCCTTTGCAATATGCACCCAAAAAAAGCAAAAACAAAAAAAAAAATTGTTAAGGGCATGCACTCCTAAGTTTCTTTTTAGAAAAATAATATCCAAGCAAAAATTTTTGTGATCGTCAATGAGATTAAATTCTATGTACATAAACAAATGATGATTATCCAACCTATCAACTTGTGAGAATCTTTCAAATGATAAACTACAATCGGGACATTTACTTTTCAATCGGGACAATTCTCCAACTTTTCATTAATATTCATATATTCTATAAGACAATTGCTCAATCATTCAATCAATTCTCTCTACACTCATTAAAACTTCCATCATACAAGAGAAATCTTTCAACTTGATACTCTAAAACTGGGGCAACACGATCATTGTCCCATTCAAACATTGTGCCTTCCAAAAATTGTAACTTTGAACAATCTTTTCACCATTTTTTCTAATCACATATACACAATCTTTTGTATATTCCAAAATAAGGGCATTTTCTCTGTCATTCAATTTATTCAAGGATTGAGTTTCTCTGAATTCCAAGTTTAGGAAAACACATTATCTTTGATTCTCCATATATCATCTGTAAATTCAAATATGAATTAATTTTTTCATCTTGCACATCATCCACATACTGCATAAATGGGGCATCCCCTACCTTTCATTTTGTATTTCTCCAAAACTAATTTTGGTGTTGTTTTCTCAATCACCAATTTCATCTGAACATCCTCTCACTATCTTTCCATGATGGGGCACTTTTATGTTCCTTCTTCCTTAGCTTGTGGAGAATAGTTAGGTAATCTCACTTTCTTTAGACAGAGACAACTATTTGTTAAAATCTAAATTAAAGCAATGTAATACTCAATGGATCGAGGCAATTACCTCAAAACCCATATCTTTCCATTTATCACCCAAATATTCCATCCTCCTTTTGAGGTACATCTTAACCATCTCTTTCAACCTTACTTTCACTATCATGCATGCTTAATAAAATGATACTTCAAAGAAAGAGAACGTAAGTTTATTGACATGATCTAACAATTCTTTGGCAATCTTTAGTTAACATCTTTGACCAAAAAGAGTTGAGTTTTTTTAGGTATTCTAATCAATACAAAAAACTCAGGTGGTGAAAATGATTCGACGATTATAGTCGAAAACTATAGTTGATCACATTTTTTTCCAAGAAGTCATCACTCACTCAACCATGTTGGAGTCTACAGCAATCAAGACAAAGAAAATCGCAACAATTGAGTGAAAACATCGATAAACATAAACATGACAAACTTATATTTTTTTTAGCTTAATTTCAAATGTTGGTTTGCATATTGAAGTTTTCCAAAGAAGTGATCAAAGTCACGAAATTAATTTCTTAGATTTTTTTTGCTCATTGAACCAAATCTCAGGATTCTATTGTTGTTCTTTTGACATTGAATAATGCTCACCAAAAAAAAAACTAAAGCTCAAGTTTGCTCCTTGAATATTTACATTTATAGATCCATGCATCTTGCACTAATCAAATATGCATCCATCTAGCATCAAATCATGCATCTCACCTCATTCATCCAATCATAACTTGACACAATTCATGCACCTTCCATCATAGTCATGTTTAAAGATCTCAATATCTTCAAATTAGAGTTGTCAATATGACAAGCCCACTAATTATTGGCCTCAGTCCACATGTTGGAGGGGGCAAAAAATTTCATAGTGAAAAAGACCACAAAAAAAAAAAAAGAAAGCCCCTAAAATTTTCTGGGTTTAGTGAGCCTATAGGCCTACTTTCTCAAAAAAAAACAATATTTTTATTTTTTTTCGAGAAATAATTTTTCTTAAAATTTTTCGATAAAAAAGTTTGGATCTTTTTTTCGAAATTTTTTTCGATAAAAGTTTGGATTTTCGGAGAAATAATTTTTTTTCAAAATTTACGAAGCTCAGCGCTCGAATGACACACAAATTATTTCCCAACTACCACTTAATCCCTAAATTTCACACAAATCACTAGTAAACAATCTACTCGATGATTAAAATAAGGGTTTGTTGTATTTGAGTAACTTTCAATATGCACATTTTGTTTGGTTACGACTAAGACTTTGTTTGAGTTGAGGTGATCTTCTGAATGTACATTTTGTTTGGTTATCACAAGCAAAACTTATGGATACATTTAGTTGTGTCAACCAAAATTAATCATGTATTTTTTGGTACAAGAATTGTGACAACTTAAATATCCTATAACATCTCAAACAATGAGTCCAATCTATTGAGGTAAAAACTTTTTTGATATACATTTTAATGACAACAAGCCTTATAAAACAAATGTTTAAGTTTTATGAATGGGGATCTATTGATGATTGCACTTGAGTTTTGTTTAAGGAACATGAATCACATAAGTGGATAAGCAAGAATTCGTTCACATCAACAAGTGCATAAGTATCTACTCAATAATGAAAGAATCTCAAAAGAAATATATCATATAGTATATCAATCATTCAAGAGAATGATTATTGCATCTTTAAGATAGCATCTTCATGAAGAAAGTGTCCAATAAATTTATACATATACTAAAGTATTTCAGTGATACTCGATAGACAAAACACAACATGTGTAATACCAAGAAAAATTGTAGAGAGTATTGCTTCAACAAAATATTTATCCTTTTATATAGAAGACAACATTCTCAATTGTTATGAAAGAATATTCTCACGATCAACAAGTTCATTGTAACACCCCAAATGTCATAATAAATTGTTTTATTAATGAAATAGAATTTTAAATAACTAATTTCGTGTTAAAATTATTTTGGAATATATGTATTAATTTTCTTTATATGTGGCCTTTCTATGATGTACTAATCTTGTACATATTAGACTAAACGCATGATATAAATAAAAAATATTATATTATATTATTAATTATATTTTTCTAAAAATAATAGTATTTTAGTGTAATATATTAAAGAATAAGATT